>OMNW01012808.1:3916-48617 GCA_900303245.1 Selene dorsalis | reverse complement strand
CAAAAATATTTTAATTATTTCTGACTTTTCTGGTTGCCAAACACTTTCCCCAGATATGCTGCACATTGCACATAACATTTGTCTGTTACTCCATCATTATGTAGCAATGCAGAATGCAAGCAAGAGACCAAACTAAAAACTCTATACTCACACTTAATGGTGTCTTTAATTGCATAAAGAGGCAAAAAGCATAAAGCTGAATAAACAAAACCTGTACAGTCTTTCATTATATTATAAAACGTGTATCAGGAACAGATGTCGCTCACCTGCGCTGGTCGTCCCCTTGCTCAGCTCCTGGGATCGCCAAGCACTCGTCCATGTGACCATGGAACAGCCTGAGCACGTACCCTCCAGTCAGAAAACCTAGTGGACAAGAGACGCATTGCTGAGAGAGAGTGGAGAGGTTCATGAAAAAAATAAATATATTTTTTTAGTAACAGTAAAACTACAAACCTTCAGCTAGCTCACATCCAGACATCACAGGGGTCATGGTCCACAGCGTTTGCATGAAGGAAGCATCTACCATCAAATCACCACTAGCATAGGACAGATGCTGAAAATAGTGTATGTGGAAAAACCGGTAAGAGTCCAGTTAAGACAGGAAACTGTCAGTTACAGTAAAAGTAAAAAAAAAAACTGTGGTTACCAGGTATCGCTCCGAAGAAACACTGACAAGAATGAGGTCATCTCCCACCCTGACCTTCTCGCCTTCTGACCTTTGTTTAGAGGCTGGATGGATGGTCCACCAACAGGCCTCTCCTGTAAGGGACACATGTTTGAGAATAAAGAAACCTACACCTGCTTGCTTTGGCAGGGCAGTAAAGATCATAGACCACCTGTCGAGTCCTCCTGCAAGCCCACATCAAAAGCCAGTTTGTCTGTCAGTGAGCGTGAAGTGGTCAGACAGCTCAGGTACTGCGCATAAAGAGAGGGATAACAAATTAGGCTCATGAGATGATACGTAATCAAAACAATTTAGAGAATAATATTTCACACAAAACTGCTGCTTTGAGGGGAAGACAGGTTAGAGCAGCAGAGGTCACATGATTGGTTGTAGATGTGCTCACCATGCTGGAGTGAGTGTGTTTCAGTAGGATGGCATGTCCATAGAGCAGGGTTCGGTGACCTCCCCCTTGTGATGACTGAGAGAAGAGGAAGAGGCAGGTAGCAGAGTCAATTAAATATTAACAATGATGTCATGACACAAACTCTCAGACAGAACCAGTGGAAGGAAGAATTCATCTGACGTACCCATTTGTCCAGATCGACAGCCTGTGTTTGGGTGGTGGGAGAGTGAAGGAGAGCAACGCATCAGAAAAAGAAACAAGGTGAGGTTACGTGGTACATATTATTAAAAATGAGCCGAACCTTTAACCAAACAAAGACCCCTCCTTACCTCATCAACAGATGAGTTGGACAGCATCTCCTGTAACGCCCGCACAGACAGCGACTGCTCCAAAATGAAGCAGCAGATAGCAAGGTCCGGAGGGACATTCTGAAACACAGCACAACCAGTAAACCTGGAGAGCAGCAGCCATTAAAAATCTTAAATATGTAACAACTGTCCTTTCACTACCTGTGCATTTGAGGTGGTCTCAAGGAAACATAGACGATTCCCAAACCCCTCACACGACAGACACAGTTTGATCTGTTCCTTCAGAATAGATGCAGTGCACTGTAGCACAACCTGATCATCCTGCAATGACAAAACAAGTCCACAGTGAAGGGGGATGGTTTTTCAAGGAATGACGCGAAGAGCACAAGAGAGACTGTTGTTATCAGAAACATCTTTTTAATTCAACAAGTTCTTCTGTCCACAAAGTACCTAAACTTTCACTTATTAAACTTCCCACTGCACCTGAGCCACAAAAGGCTTTTTGACATCTTTTTTCACGTTGCACTGTAGGACATAAACCATAAACATAAACTACTGTTTTTCACAATAAAACAAATCTTAGATCGCATTATTGCGGTGTCAAGACAACGGTAAACTCTGAAACTTCTAAGTAGAAACATCCGACTTGGGAAACAATAAGGATGCCCACTATAGCATCTCTGCATTTAAAACAAGTTGATTTCACCGATATGCCAGGTATGATATTACAGGTACGATATCAGTCAGTCATGATAGAGGATGCCATGATTGTACTTGACGAGTTTCTGAAAAAATCTGACTTGTTTATGTGTTCAGATCATTTTTCCCCAAGCTCAACTTTGGAATTTACAACTGTCCTGAGTGCATCATAAGTCTCACGTTTAATAGGGTAGCATATCAAAATGTACATTCCTGGGTCAGATTCTGCAAGCAACTCATTGAGAAAGTTACCAAAATCTGGGACAACGTATAAATAAATAACCTGCCTTATGCAGCTTTTCCTGACCTTCACATGTACTTTTTCTCTAACTGCATTTCTCTGGGCCTCCCCTGGCCCAGTACTAATCTCCCCTCCTCTCTGGCTCCAAGACACCAGCCACTCCCCCAGCAGCTCTCTATTTCAGGCAGCTGCACCTGCTGTTCACACGTCCCTTTCTGGAAAGCAACAGATAGTTAATATCTGACAGCCAGGAAACAAATTGTCCCACATTCCTGATGTAAATGATGTAATTAGTCAATTTACTGAGGACAGGAATACTCAGAATTTCACTAATTTGACTAAACTCAATTCAAAAGTCCATGTTTTTTTTTTTATTGACAAATGCTTCTGGCTGATTCACATTCATCACACTAAGTAAAACATACATACAACATAACAGTCAGTTGGGTTTAAGATGAATGTAATTTTATAGTTTTTAGCTTATTATAGTTATTACAGTTGTCTTAATATTTGTTTTGTAGTATTTGTGAAACTGTACACTAGCAACACATTCTGCTGCTTTTCACAATAAGACATTATTTTTTACATTAGTTTAGTACATAATGAATACATGTTGAAAAATTAAATCTGTAGAATTATATTTTTTATATTATGTACAAAGCACAAAAATCAGTGGTCGCGTGCAATCACTGGCACAAAACAGGCTGCTATCATCTTTAAAACTGACATCAGTGGGTAGTCCGCATCAGAACAGAAGGAAAGAAACTTTTCACTATACAGACAAAATCATAGTCTCAACATTTGGAGGTCTTTGTTTTGAGGCTAGAGCAGTACATTGTGGCAACTGTGCCACTATAGTCACTATTCTTTGCTGCTGTATTGTAACATTTATGCATGACTTTAACAGAATTTGTATGATGCCCATGTTGGTATGAGCTGGTGCTGTCAGATTTGTCTTCATCTGTCTCATGCCTGTAATGTATAGGCTAAAAATACTTTTTTTCAAAAAAGTACATGAAACACCTCTACTATACAGTTCACATAAATGTTAAGTCAGTAGTTTGACAATAATTTAATCTAGTAATACAGGCACCTCAAAGAAAATTCAGCCAAATATTAAGAGATTATAGCATATGACAGAGCTGACAGAGCTGAGTATTATATTTCTGTCATGTTCTCCAACACCAACAGACTGGCAGACAGACTGAGAGAATGACAGATGCCATCATGAGGCTGTAGCAGCTGGGTGTTTACACCAGTTTTTATCAGATGATTTGCTGTGTAAGAACCGATGACAAAATGTTTTGCGACTAGCATCTGATAATAAAGACTGCTTGTACTACTTTAGAAGTAAAGGTCCTACATGGACTGAAGTAAGCAGGTGCTGAAATGGGCCAAGCTTTGAACTTGCTAATCCTCACACAGTAAATATAGACCTCAGCTGAGTTCAGGGTGAAAGCAATTGACTGACAGCAACTTCAACACACACTAGTTGACATACTTTAATTTTTGTGCTGTGTCTCACCCGTGAGACAATGCTAACTGAAAAAGTCTTTTTTAGATCAATAACATGAAAGAAAGTTTATCTGAGCTATTTACATGTGTTCATTCTTATGAATTAGAGTCATGTGGCTGTAAGGAAATGAGTTTCAACTGAAGATAATCAGTGTTTGGCTTATGCTAACACAGGGGCTAATGTTACCACAGTGTAGAGAAACTCAAGTGACACTATTTGGAACATCTACAATAGTTGAGTATCAGCGCTGACTATCCAAATAGCGTGTTACATATAGAAGTCTGCTCGCAAGGCCACAATGCCCTTCTGCAGCCTTTGGCACAGAGTTGTCAAGAGGAAATCTGATAGCACAGCGGTGAGCAATGGAGCAAAAATAAACCAATTTAAAATGAATACTATATCACACACACTGTATAATCAAGTACAACCACACTTCAAAGCATAACTTCAATGTGCACTGAAACCTCCCTGCGTAAAATGTTTACATTAGAGGTACATGATACCTGAAACACAAACTGGGGCTGCAGTAGAAAAAACCTTGTAACACCCTGTAGATTCACACATGACATTTTTAGGAGGGATGAGGTCACTGGCACAATGCACAGTCAGTGATAAGTTATGGCTTACAAACAGAAATATGAACTACTGTCATGTTGACCTCCGACATCTGTCCCAGGAACAACAAAATGAAAATAAGTAATAAAAACCACTTAAACAACTTGAGTTCAAGGACAATCTAATCTATCAAATTTATTTTTGTTCTCACAAGGTAGACAGAAGTGGGTGAGTAGTCCCTTGGATAAATGGCCCATCTAGGTCAAAATGGTTCTTGACACAAGTACAAATAATAGCACACTATCCATGACACTTAAGCTGTTCCTGTTTTCATTCTGAAAACAGTATCAAATCTGGAATCAGATCAAACAGATCAAATATGGCGATAATGCATTCACAGGAAGTCAGAGGACTTTGTCGTCTCTGTTATAGAGTTTCGATCTACAAGCCAAGAAAAAAACATCCACATTCCCATAAAACCGCAGGGCATATTGAAATTGAGTCCAGCACTTCACACTACACCCTGACGCCATTGTTGTCTGGATCCCTGCCTCAGCCACAGGTGCAACGCTCTGCTACAAGCACCAGTGACCTGGTTACCAACTGCAGAAAATGAAGCATGTAACTACTGATTCAAAGGAAATGTATTATCCTAATGAATATCAAAGTAACAACTTTAGTGCCAAAATGTGCTGAATTGCTTTTCGTAGTCAGTTAACACGCGTCCATGTGTTAACTGTCACCTGGCACCAGAGTTTTCTTCTCTGTGACAAAACAGTAACATGTCAACTACCCGCTGGGATATAAATAGATAACAATGGCAACAAAACCAGCCACCTGTCCTTGTCAATCTGTGCTCCAAGTGAAGAAAGTTACCCTTCACAGGGAAATCTTTGTCTAATATGTGCTATTAAGTAACAGTTTAGTATACAAAAGTCGCAGTACTGTACAGTATTTACAGAATGAGTACATTGGAAGAGAGGCAGACAGCATCACTTACCGTACGCAGGAACTGAATCTCTTCCTCTCCATCTGCTCCTTCCGCCATCCTCCCAAGACATTAAAGGCAAAACCTTGAGAGAAGTGGGAAAAAGTTTGACTCAGACTTCTGAAACTCCCGGCGCCTGCACTGCCCACCACATAAGACAATGTTGGTGAAGGTTTTTGAAGGGTACTGCTGGTCCTGTGCCCCTCTGTGGCTGTGTTATGAGGCAGAGGGATTGACTGTTCATTCCCATTCAGCACAGCATCATAAAAGAGGTGGAGCAAGCTGACAAAGCTGAACCAGCCACTTGAATGTTCATATGTTAAGGTATCCAAAGTGTTGTCTAAGTTCTTACAATTGTGATTGCACTTAAGTAAAATATTAACTTTCGACAAGTGAGTAGTAGCATAATGGCAACAATTAAAGATAGATTTTAGTGTTTAGTGTTGATCCATGAACCAAGAAATAGGCAAGAAATTAAATTTTTTTTTACTATGAACCATACATTAACTTATGGTAACTCAATACATTAACAATTTGTATTGAGATACAAAACATTTCTCTTTATTATTCCTAATATTTATTTGGTATAAATATTTGTGTTTATTAAACATATTTAGATATATTCTTCATATTTTTTCTCACAACTCCGGCAATTAGCCTCAAAGTTGGACCAAAGACTGGGCAAAGCAGGTGATCCCCTCCTGACACCCAGGGGTCCCACAGTGAAATAGTGTTAAATGTCAATCATTATTCCAAGAAATTCAAGTTTATGTATTCAACATGCAGCTGTTTGTTGCCTGACCAATGATCTACAACATAAAGATATAGAGTTCACTGTCTGTCACAGAAAACACAATGAATATTACACAAGTACTGGTCCTGCCAACCGACAACATTAGGCACTGGTAAACTTTACATTACATCCATGGTGTCTCTGTCAAATGGAGAATAATGAAACTGTAGAAGTGGTCAACAACGGTGGCCCCCCTCTCTGATAGCTCACCTGCAGAGTCCGTGTTTGCTCCACCATCTCTATTCTTTCAAAGTATACAACACACAAACAGAAAATGTACACAAATTAGCTTAATTTGAAATATAGCCCTATTAGCATCAATGCAACCGTTAACGACAGACTGAATACACGAAGTAAGGATTAAAGCTCTTCACCGGCCCAGAGGTGTTAAATGATAAAATTGTGAATAATAAGAAACTGAGAATTGTGTAAAGGTTTACAGTTAAAGAGACGAATGAAATGTTTGACCTTAATCAATAATCGTAGTCCTTAGAGGGCAGCAACACGCAAGAGGAGGCAAGAATCTGATGTTTGTTCTCCAGTTTTCGTAGAAGAAGAAAACGGTGTGTCGGCAAAATAGTTCCCTCTTCATTTCCGAAACAGAAACACTGTCGGGTAAGAGCTATTAACACTTTTAACCAGCATTATCAGCTTAGTTTTGATACGCATATTTCTCAATATGCCGTACAGACATAACATGTTTGCGTTGAATGAATTCAAATGCTTTAACTGGCAGCTTTTGCTAACTTAGCTGATAGCTTAGCTCGCCAAGTAGCCTTACGTTACTGTACAAAGTGGCTAATGTTTTGACATTGGTGATGCTTACTGATAGGACATTTGTAGCTGAAGTAATTGATCATTTCAGTACTTTAAATCAAACGGTGTCTGTAAGTTGAATGACTGGGAGGAACGAATCGGCACGCGCCGTTCCGCATATTAAAAACGTGGTTTTACACTCGTCTTTTTCTGTGTGGACAGACTTGGAGAAGGATGGATGCCCTCACACACATGCTAACAGACGCTCTTGATCCAAAAGAAGAAAACGATGGGCAAATCACAGAGGAATGTATGCTGGGGAACTGCAGAGTGAGCCTTCCCGAGGACCTACTTGAGGATGTGAGTTGTCAGGCGCTCATACCTGCTCTTTTCGACGTAAATGAGTATGTACATGGTACGACACAACACTGGCTATGCATTTATTTTTCCCGTTTACATTTTGTTTGTCAACAGCCTGAAATTTTCTTCTCTGTGATGAGCGAAAGCACCTGGAGTGAAGTCCTGTCAGATTCTCAGAGGCAGCATCTTCGTCAGTTTTTGCCACAGTTTCCTGACAACAATGTTGTGGAGCAGGACAGCACCATCAGTGACCTGTTCAACGACAGAAACTTCAACTTTGGAAACCCCCTTCATCTTGCACAGAAGTTATTCAGAGGTGCAAACTAATTACCCACCAACGCACAAATATGTCATGTTGTGAGGGATTTTGAAACATTTCCTGATCATGACCCTTATTGTCTTAACCCAGATGGTTACTTCAATCCTGAGGTGGTCAAGTACAGACAATTGTGTGCCAAGTCCCAGAGGAAGCGACAGTTGTGTTCCATTCAGCAGTATTACCACAGACTGTTGAAGCAGATCCTTGTTTCCAGAAAGGTATTTTTGTACAAGTCTGAAGTTCAAAGCACAAAGCCGGCCTCAGTGTTAATAACCAGTGTCCTCTTACTGTAGGAGCTGCTTGAGTTTGCTGTTCATAACGGTCTGGACGCTCCACCAAAAAGAAAGGTACCCACCAAGACTCATGCTGAAATGCGGGAGCCGAGGGTGAGGAGAAGACTGAGTCGCATATTGAAGGAGGTCAAAACTGAGTGTGGAGACAGCAATGCTTCATCTGATGATGATGGTCAGTATGTTCTTCCATTAGTATCATTGCCAATAACAATAAATAACCATTTATTTCTAAAGCACTTAGTAGGTAGCAGTTACAGTCTGTAGTAAAATGTGATAAATGTCAATAAAGAGGGAAGGAAGTGTGCAAGAGAAATTCAAGAGGAGCTGAAAATGAAATTGATAAAACAATACAGATTCATGTCCTTTTGCTTGTAGACATATCAATGTGGACTCCAGCACCACAATCACCGTCCTCTCCGACGTCCACTGTTTCACTCAGAGTTATTCCCAGCCTCTCTACCCAAGACATGAAGACTGCTGGTCAGTGATATCTGCAGTATTTAGATGATGTTGCTCTTACTGTATTTTTGAACCCCAACTATTATTTTAAAACCTACTTTTTTCTGAACAGAAAAAATAGAACTAGGTGAGAGGGACTTAAAAGTCATGCTGCAGAATCATCGTGAGAAGAGGAAGCGACAGCCAGTAAGTTAAAAAAAACAAAACAATAACAACACAGTTATAGTTTATTTCTTGTATTATATATAACTAATGATTGATTTACTCAGGACCACCCAGACTTGACCACCTCTGATATCCACCTTGGGGACATACTTTCAAGAGCAAACTTTGGTCGTAAGGGGACAGCATGTGAGTAAATAAATAAAAAGCCAATTGATTGATTTTGCTAATTTCGTTCCCCATTTTATTTACATTCCTCTTTATGATTCTTTCTATTTTATCTTCCAGCGCTCTTTGATCTGTCGCTGCCAAAGAAGAAGACGAGAGATGAGAAAAGGAAGAAGAAAATGAGGACAATTAAAGTAGAATCTGAGGATCCCTTTGAATCTCTTGCACATGCAGATACCTCCTCTGCTCCACCAGCGAATATCATCAACTCCTTGCCAGATACACCATCTACTCCAATGCCCAACATCAAGGAAGAGTGGGTGTATTACCATATTGCTGTCACAAAGATGTATTGATTTGTTGCATTAGACTAATGTAATGAACCATTATTATTGCAGAATTGTGGAGGAGTGTCAGAGCAGCCCGGTTACAGTTGAGGAAATAGCTGTCAGTTTCTTCAGCCTGTTGGAAAGCATCTTAAGGGCAGAAAACCTTACCAGCACTTCAATGGTATGCACTCAACACTGAGTCTCACATACACAGTATAGAGCTGAACATAGAGTTGACTGCGCAGTATAACGCCTGCATTTTGATTGTGTTGTGTCGTGTGTGTGTTTTGTCAGTTGGAGGAGAAAGTTCAAATGTGGCAGTCATCTCCGGCCAGTTCCCTCAACGTGTGGTTTTCATCTGCCTCCTGCTGGTCTGACTTGGTTCTTCAAGCTCTGCAGTTTCTTGCAGGAGAGACTAAAGGCAAGTGGCAGTGGTCGCTCACACTTTAACAGTTAGACTTTATTCTCCACCCCATTTACTCATGTTTTTTTTTTGTTCTACTGCATTTGTTAATCAGATGGTATGATGGCCCTCCCCAGTGGATTTTCTCCATTCGTGGAGTTTTCTGATGAATCTCAGCAGTGGAGGTGGATTGGTAAGAACTCTTTGATTTGATGGAGAGTTTAGTGTATATGATGATTCCAGCCATTCAGATTAATATCCATGACTTATTTTAGGTCCCACTCAGGATACAGAGAAAGATCTCAGTGCACTCTGTCAGCTATGGCTGGACTCCAAGGATTTAGTCGTCAAGGTAATAGAGACTGTTATTATGAGACAAGTACTGTCTCAACACTCACTTTACAGTTCATCCACTGCAGCTATATATGTGGTCACACAATGCTTTTTTCTTCTTTCACAGACAGAAAATGACGACATGTTAGAGATGACCTCTCCTACACCAAGAGTGTAAGACTCACTTGAATGTGACATAATTCTGAAAAATCAAAAATTCAACAAATGTATTTTTAATTTTATTCAAAATATCATTAGTTTGATTGTAAGTGAAGTTGATAGTTATTTGAAGCCTTACATGAACGTAATGAAGTAGCTTGACTTTCTGTATCAAGGTTGTTGATGTTAACTATATAATGTCTCTGTAATGGCAGTTCGACTGATTACGTGGTGCGGCCCAGCACCGGAGATGAAAGACAAGTGTTTCAAGTTCAGGTTTGTTTGTCCTGCTGGAAAACTGTTCTACTGCATTTTGTTCTTAACTTGACATGGACCCTCCAAACCGACTTACTTCTTGTTTTTTTTTTTAGGAGCAGCAGCGATACAACCAGCCACATAAAGCCTTCACCTTCAGGATGCACGGCTTTGAATCTGTGGTGGGCCCCGTTAAAGGAGTGTTTGATAAGGAGATGTCTCTCAACAAAGCCAGGGAGCACACACTGCTCCGCTCAGACCGACCACCATATGTCACCATCCTCTCTCTGGGTTAGACCTTCTGTTTCAAGCTTTGGGCACAATTAATGATTTAAGTTTTTGCAGGGGAAACCAGTCACACAAACCTGACTTCTTTTCTCTGCAGTGCGGGATGCAGCAGCCAGGTTACCTAACGGAGAGGGAACGAGGGCAGAGATCTGTGAACTGTTGAAAGACTCACAGTTTCTTGCTCCAGATGTCACTAGTGCCCAGGTGTGATTGAGTTTGCTTTTTTTTTTTTTTTATTACTTGGAAATTGTGGTATTTTGTTTGAAGATGTCAGATGTCACATTTCCTGTGAGTAAGCAGCTTTATTTTACACACAGGTGAACACAGTTGTCAGTGGGGCTCTGGATAGACTTCACTATGAGAAAGACCCGTGTGTAAAGTATGACATTGGCCGCAAACTGTGGATTTACCTGCATCGCCATCGAAGTCAAGAGGAGTTTGGTAAGCAACAATTTGCTTGATCAAGAAATAACTTGATCAGAAATGAAAATACAAATATCTTCATTCTTGTGTTCTCCCTTTTTTCTCCCATCCAGAGAGGATCCATCAGGCTCAAGCTGCTGCTGCAAAAGCAAGAAAAGCTCTACAGCAGAAACCTAAACCACCGTCTAAGCCTGTGAGTTCACTCTCTCCATTTTACTGCACAGAGAAACACAGACTTGAATTTGCTGTTTTATTGTTTAGGAAACACTCCTTGAGTCATGCCCCTATAGTTGAAGTTCTTGTTTTCCCAGCTGGAGTGAATTCATGCATGAAATACAAAGATTAGTTGTTGATTATAATCTCTGTTTATGTTTTAGAAGTCTGGAAGTAAAGATGGAGGCAGTAAAACCCCTGGGTGTCTGGAGACAGGACAGGATATAGGCTCAAACCCCATGTCACCAACTCCTACAACACCAACGCCAAACACCCCTGGAACTCCAAAGTCACCTTTACCCTGCACAGCCACCACACCAACAAAAACCAGTGTCCCAGATACAATGAAAACCAGCCCGGGGTCAGTGTGACACGAGATCGTACAATATGAAAAATAAATCCATGTTGGAACTGCGCAATGTGAAATTGAATATTCTCTTGTTATTTCATTCTGCCCCCTCTGGCTCTCTTCCAGTGTTCTTCTTGTGTCCCCCCCTTCGTTGCCCCAGCTGGGAACCATCTTACCCACCAGTCAGGCTGGTCCACCAGCTTCACAGGCGGTGACATCCCAGCATGCAGCTCGCATTGTGAGTCACCTGGCGGCAGGCTCCCTCCCTCAGGTGCGGGTGGTGTCTGCTCAGGCTGGTCTGGGCTCTTCGACAGGAAACCAGCAGGCAACACTGGTACATCAGGCCCCCCACCAGATCAGGATGCCAGTGTCAGTGGCAGCCAAAGGCATTTCACAGGTAGCCAGCCAATTGTTAAACGGATGACATTTCTGTTTTTCTTTTGCACATTGTGAATGTATGATTGATTCTGTCTGTTGTTTTATTGATAGACGGTGGTTTCCGTGCCTCTGAGGACTCAGGCTGCGAGTAGTCCAGTTCAGGTGCCGACCACTCTGTCTGTGTCTGCTGTGGCTAAACCTCAAACTGGATCACCTGGTAGTCCAGCCAACAACCCTGCTTCCCCTGCTGTGCTGCAAGGAGTTGCCAGCCCAAACATCAAACAGGTGAACTATTGATTTTAACTGGGATTTTTAATCACTTAGGACATTTCTGAACCTCCTGGGCCTTCCGATCTTTAATTACAAGAATATCTCAACCAGGCTGAAAGTTTCTGCCATGTTGACAAGATTTATGTGTTGAAACCATGTTTTGGTCTGTCCAGGTGTCCATCACAGGACAACTGGGGATGAAGACCGCAGGAGGAGCAGGAATCCCAATAACAGCCACAAACCTGCGTATTCAGGGAAAAGATGTTCTCCGTCTGCCGCCATCCTCCATCACCACGGACGCCAAAGGCCAGACGGTGCTGCGGATAACCCCAGACATGATGGCAACTCTCGCCAAGTCCCCAGTCGCAACAGTCAAACTCACCCCTGACTTTCTGGGCTCTGCCACCTCGGGCAGTAAGAGCATATCAGCCACTCTCCATGTGACACCGCCCCACCCTTCTCCCTCCTCTGCCCCCAGCGCTACATCCTGCACAGGGGAAGTACAGACCACTAAAACAGGGCCCGTCGCCTCCACCCTGTTGAAGGCTGCGGGAGACACGGCCATACGTCTGATGCCAACGCTGGCTGTGACGACTGACCAAAAATCTAGGACCTTCTCCAGCGTCACCTCCCCTGATAAAAGCGGCCCAACCATCAGGATAATGCCGGGTCTTGGTGTTATTCCACAGAAACAGGGTCAGACCATCACCATGACGACCACCACTGGCAGTAAGCCACTTACAGCAAGTACATGTGCTAATGTAGTGACCATGGCTGCCAGTGTCGTTGCTGGTGCCAAAGGGATCACAGTGGCTCCTGGAGCCTCGGGCTCTCCCCTCACGTTAGGAACGGCTACAGCAACTGTGCGACAGGTCCCTGCTACAGTCGTCACTACACAGACAGTAAGAGATTTATTTACCTTGTGTTCAGAGAGCATCACCATCAGATTACACATCGTATTGCTGAGCCTTGTCAGTGTTATCTGTTGTTCTGCAGAGTCAACAGAATATTTGTTGAGGTCACTGACAGAGCTGTTAGGTTTAGGGACATCATGTGATATGAGGCAGTATGAAGTCAATAGCACTTGCTTCTAAAGTGATGCATGTAACTAAAGTCCATAGTCACATTTTCCAATGCCAAACATGTATTGGATTTGATGTGAGAGATCAGGCACCAGATAATTGACAAATTGTGACTTGGAACAACTGGACACTTCCTCACAAATGCTTCCCTGAGTAGTTCATTTATTGTATCACCCAGGATTGCATTAGGTTTTTCTCAAGTCTCCTACCACTTAGAACATTAATTGGTCTATAAATTATGCATTTTAATCATTTGCAGTAGGTAGTTATCAGTGTGTGCAAGACCATTCTCAATGTGGATTTTGACTCTGCTAGTTCATAATTAACGTTTCTAAAGTGTATATTAATACAAATTGATAAACGACCATATCTCAGTATTGAATACCTCTTGAAAAATCACATGACTTAGGAACAATCTTCCTCTTTGACACCACAGGGGAAGTTACCTGCACGGATCACTGTGCCTCTCTCTGTCCTCAACCAGCCTCTGAAGAGCAAGAGTGTAGTGACCACACCGATTGTGAAGGGAAGTCTTAATGCAAAGTAAGTCCACATCTGAAAAGTACATATGTACACATTTGCTCTCCCTTCTCCACACAGGATTGATATTATTTTATTTTAATGTTTTTTAACATTTACTGTACACTGTTGTGTCAGGAGAATCAGTTTTACAGCCTCTTTACCACCTCATGTGTTTTTCTTTATTGGTTCTGGTAGTCTGACATGTTTCTGTCCTTTTTCCATCTTTTTTTCTGAGAAGTATCAGCAGCCTGGGCAGGAACATCATCCTGACCACGATGCCTGCTGGAACGAAGCTGATCGCAGGGAACAAACCAGTCAGCTTTGTCACAGCACAACAGTTTCAGCAGCTCCAGCAGCAGGGACAGGCCACGCAGGTTCGCGCATGTTTCATTTCTTTTGATTAGAAAGAAAAGGGAGTAATGTGTTTTATAATATCTGTTTAATCAAAATATCACCATGAGCATATCCAAAGCACTAACTGTCTCTCTTTTGTTCCTTCAGGTTCGTATCCAGACGGTCCCAGCTCAGCAGCTCCAGCAGCACATGGCCACAGCCTCTCCCAAATCTGTCTCCACAGTCGTAGTCACAACAGCACCTTCACCCAAATGTCCACCCGACCCTCCACCTGCACCTCAGCAGTGATCCCATGTCATCAGCCAGTAATGAATCATAGGTTCAGTACAAAATACACATGCCTGTATTTGGTTTTCTTTGTCCTTTGGATTGTTCTGAAGCTTTTCCAGGATCGTTTGACTTCTGTTTCTGTTCTTGCAAGCAAAGTTGTTGTTACAGTGGGTAATGTGCCTTTATTTCTTCTCAATTTGGGTGATACCGACAAAAGTGGGACACACAGTTCTCTCTTGATCTCTGCTGATTTACAAATGTGGCCAGTACATTGGAAAATGTCATTACTACTCAACTGAATTTAATCTACTGCATTTTACTCTCCACTGTGTTATAACAAGACTTTCAGACTTCCCATAGAAACTCATTACTCTCGTTCATCTGTTGACAAATGTTAAGAAAAGCCGGTGTTTTGTTGGTATCTAATTTAAAAATAACCTCAAAAGGCAAAACTTGAAATCAATGCTATCACTACCATTTCATTCTGTAGACTTATTCGTCATTTCTTTAAATGTTTGATGTAAAAGGACATCAACAAATGTGAAGTGAGTTGGACTTAGGTCTGATTTAGCTGAATGTTGTGACCTGTTTTATGTGTTAATACATTCTTTGTTCTGTTGCCATATGTTTTATTTGACAGCAGTAGACACACCTGAACCATAACTTTTAACAAACCATAATGACGAATCATCAGATTTGTGTTTTAGTTTTATTTACAAAAACAACAGTAAACGACAGACTAAGTCTTACGCACAGACGTCAACACAGAAAAATGAAATAAAAATTGAACCAGTGGAAAGAATTCACTCTTCATCCGACTCTTCCAGCAGAGCTTTCTGGCAGTTTGTTTTGGAGGATGTGTTTCTCATTCCAATCTCTATGTCCCGTCCCCTTGTGGAGAATCGCTTCACTGTGCTGTTGGAACAGGAGAAGAAGATTTTAGAAAAAACATGAAGAACCGACGCAATGCTTCATCCAAATCAAACCAAACTCAGCTTTGAGTTGTTTAATCTAAAAACTAGTCCTACAAGCTGCCTTACAACGAAAGACAAATATCAAAATGTGCTTAACAGACCCAAACCAAGGCTCAAGTTTTGTGTGGTTCTGGTGCTACAGAACAGTTTTTAATCACGTGTGGATCTCATGTTTTAGTAGTTCATCCATGTGGATGCACAAGCATGAACAGGTAGGATGGGCATGTCACATACATGTGATTGTAGCAGGCTTAAAGAGTAGGAATAAAACTGAAAAATGGGACAGTGCCTTCTAAACAAAACAGGATTCAAAGCAGGGACAAATCCTAGTTACTATTTTTGATATTTCCCGTGCCTAAAGGAAATGTGAGGTGAGAAACACTTGATACATACACTAAAAACTGTCCATGCTAGAAAGAAAGGTTGAGAGTTCAGAATCAGCTGGAGAGGTTTAGTGTTTTCTGTCTTGCCTCAGGAAGAAGGCTGAATCAGCAAATACAAAGCAAACACTTACAAACTGTCTCGTGGGGCAAACTGTGGATAAACTTTTAACCCTGCTTGAATTCAGTGGAGTTTTGGTCCACACAGAGAGACTTATTTTTGAGACAAGTCACATAGCTCATTCCTTCTTTTGTTGCTGCTGTATCTGCTCTGCCATGAGTTACAGGAGGTCATGAGCTCATTTCTGCATTCCTGTTGTAGGTTAACAGGCCATTGTCTGTTGTTGCCCTTGAAACCTCAACTTAGAATGAACCTCAGCCAGAGAGTTATCCTGATAACTAAAGGGAATAAACCTCTTTTGCCCAGAATATGTTGTCATCAAAACACATTTACACCAATTCTATCATGTAGGTATCATAAAAGTCAAGACATAGATTAAATTACCCAAATGTCTACAGTATAATCTCCCTCTATGTAAACCTATTGCAATTGCTTTATTGTAGCTCTAAACCTTGAGGAGATAATAGATTTAATACTTACAACCAAACCACAGTGGAGGTGCAGGTGACTAAAAGCAGGGCGACGGCTAAATGCCAGCAGAAGCACATTGTGACGAACATGACGTTGTCATGCAGTTCTAAGTTCCACTGTGGTCCACTTAAAGGGTATAATACAAATCCAATCTGAAATGTGAAAAAACAAACACAAATTCAGTGTTGAGAAACAGGGATTGTGTATCAACAGGCCAGGGTTAATGGGAGAATCACATTTATCTGGTTTTGGCCTTCTCACCTGGTAGAACCATGAGCCCTGCAGGATGAAGAGGCACGCCCCGAGCAGCTCCAGAATAATGTTGTCTCGTATGAACACCTCCAACATGGAGCTGGCTGATCCTCCAAACACAGCCACCAGCAGCAGTGAGTGGATGTGGGCGTCCAGATGTGGCCGACTGTGCACGTGGTAATAGAACAGAAACCCTGGATGATACAGGAGAGGGCAACACACAACACGGTTCAAACACACACACACCAGAGGGCCATATTTGTGATGTGAAGGAAACATGTTTGATTAACACTGCAGCTTACCTTCAACAAAAAGAGCCAGGGAGAGAGCAAGGCGGTCAACACCAAGGGGCACCAGTTTGGATGCAGTAGTGGTGATCAGTGCTATTCCAGCGATGCCAAAGAACAGATACATTGTGCTGTGCTGCCAGTTCATCAGTTTGACCCAGGAGTGGTTCTCCCTGTCGTAGAGACGGGCGTGAGGCCCGTCCACCACAAACTGTTCAACCATCATACCTGCAAAAGAGACAGAAACGTCAGACAAATCAGATGAGTCTTGATCAGTTTTCAGTTATGTGCACATGGAGCGATGGGAAAACTTACCCACGAATGAAGCAAAGATTTGGAGTCCTCCCTCAAAGTAGTCCATTCTTTGAAAGAAAGGTGGACGAATCTGTCTTCCTTTGGGCTGCGTTGTCCTCCAGTAATGATGGAGAATACGTTTCACTGTCAGCCAGAAGCCGTAGAAGAGGAAAAAGGTGCCAGGAATGGCATGGCCGCCAAAGTTGGCCATTGTTGGGCCTGAAAACAGAAGGAATGTAGTACTTAAGTAGTTAGAAACATACCTGAGAGAAGCAATGTTGATTGTTTTAGCCTGAGGCTCTATGGACAAAGTGCAAACTGATTGCTTTATTTTATGGCATTTTGAGCTAGATAATTATTGAAAGCAGTCACATGTCAACTAAATAAAAGGAATGAAAAGCAGCTGAAAGTCATACCCGTCTACCTCGTCTGTGTCGATTTTAGTAAGTTCTCTCTAAGATATTATGTATATAAGCTCTTATTTAAACTTCAGTATACAAATGAGGACACAGTTACTTAGTACTGGATCCTTGATTTTATCTGCACATCGCTCATTCATGGAGTGTGCTCTTTTCATCCAGGCAACAGCCACACATTTGTCTTACAAAAATAAAATTCAAATCAGAGAGAGCTGTTTGCTGAGTGAACATGCTGGCGCCCTGGCTTCTGAAGCACTTTGTATCTCCGTTTTAGAAATACTGTTTGCACTCACTGCAGTTTTACTTTTTAAAAAGGGAAGTGGAGTAACGTATTTTCCACATATTGCTGGCTTTGAGCTATTTACTGCGTATACATTAAGAGTCAGACATGTATTATTATAGCACGGTGATCCATGATGTCCAGTGGGGACATTTTTTTCTTGGTTGGATTTGACCCAGTGCTTTTAAAATTAACCAACAAGAAGATGAGACGCTTCCTCCTTCTTGTCCTCAACGTCAGAGGGCGAGAGTCACAGGTTTGTTTAGGAGCAGCTTATTCAGGCAGACAAGTTTTTCCTGACTAGCCCTGTTTGACCTAGTCTGAGTACACATTTCTCCTCCTCACATTTTCCACTTATCATTGTCAAACGGGACAGACATGCTGGTTGACAGACATGGTAGTTTTCACCAAAAACATTGTAAAAACAGAGCAAATGTAATTTCTATATGTTGACTATTGCAGAACTGTACACACAACAGATGCTCCCTGTTATATTTATCTCTGCCCTCACAGTTACACTAGATGCGTTAGGTGACAAAATGAACGTACCTTAAATTTTAATTCCCAAATGCTGAGAGGATCAGGAGATATTTGTGAATCTTGGCAGCTGGAAGAGTGAGAGCACTCGCCTCTGTGCAAACGGTGCACACCTGTTGCCAGCACCTCCAACCAGTATTGACATCATAACACAGCCCCACCCATCATTTGAATTGGTTTCTGACACTAAGGACCTCCCCCTGGCAACAGCTGTGACTTAGGAAGGAAAACAATATCTGCCCACAAATCATGGTTTTTCAGGTATCAAATGAAGAAAAGTTTCCTGTTTCCGAAGTAAAATGTAAGTATGGAGTATTTTTTCACCATGGGTGAGCAATACATTTAGAATTTATTTTGCCTTTTGATTTAATCTAATCCATAAAAATGTCTTTCATTCATTGCTTTAAAACTTTGGGCAGAGAGTTTTAAACCACTGCAGTGACAGCTTAGGCATACCATCGAGTTAATATATAAACAGTATGCACAGGGAGAGGCAGCAGCACAGGCCTGTGTGAATGAACTTTGCACCCACGTTCAATAAATCTTTATTGTGTCGTTATCATGTTCCAATGATGATCATTCCTCACATAGTAAGTCATAGTCACTAATTTGCTGTTTTAATTACGAAAGTGGAAAAAAAGTGTTAATTAAATTTATTTGCTATTAAAGTTGACACTGAATTTACTCATTAAAATAACAATAGGTGCTCACGCGCAGTCGTTTGTGTGTGAGTTATAGTATTTCACAAAATAATTTCTTCTCCCGAAATGGGTTCTCAGAAGAAGGCACTGGAGTCACCAGGGGGTCCTCTTTGGCATGAGCTTCACAGTAGGCCATAAGCTCAGCTGCTGCTTTGGATACCTGCACAAAAATAAGAGGATAAGTATGATGAAGTGTGTTAATTATATTCATCAATTTTTAAAAACAATGATTTAAAAACTCAAAACAATTGTCTTCATTAATGTGACACGTTTCTTCCTGAAACATTATGGTGGTTATGCAAAGGAAGCCAGTTTTAATTAATACTGGTTGTACTGGTTTAAGTGTTAATATTTGCTGATAAACAACCTGTTGAATATGCACTGCTTTTTGAAGGTACATGTTGAAAATGGCTCCTCACGTACTGCATGTGACAGTAAATCACCTGTGATATGCAGACAAAGTGAAAAATGCTTTTCTCTCTTTTTTGCAGAGTTTTATTTTATCTTCAATAGTGAAACAAAGGATCTGTGCCTATCAGTCTGAACTATCATCTGCCAAACATTTCATTACTTCTTTAGCTATGTACATCAGTGATGTGGTGACTCACCAGCATCCTCTCTATGTTCACCTCCAGTTTCAATTGTTCTACGGTCTTTCGAGCATCTGCAATCTTGGCCATGTTGTTAGACATCCTGCCTCGTTCCACTAAACTCAGCCGGCCTGCAGCAGAACGTCCAACGTTGAGTTATGAGGCAAGAAATAAGAAACAGTGCACATCACTGATAGAGAAATCCAGTGGAAGAGACAACAGTAACCATGGAAAAACAGTGTGTGACAAATTACTGAAGGTATCTCTGCAGCGATTTAAGTCTGTTTCAATTTGCTTGTTAATTCTGCTCCCTGGGTCTCAGCTGCAAGTGGCGCAGAGAGGGTCTCAGAGGAGCAGGGCAGGGGAGGGGAGGCTGAGCAGCCCTCCCCATGGGGGAGTATCCGCTGACTGTGAATGTAAATACACCTAACACTAACATTAACTTGTTGCTCTTGCACAGTTTATCTGTCACGAACTGGAGATGTAGAGCTGCTATTAATGTTATCTCCTCACTGCTCTTATGTTGTTGTAGCTGCAATAGACTAGTGCAAGGAGATTGATCATGCTGAACTTATAGGCAGTAAATTAAAAAACATCGACCAAAGAATCAAGATTTATGTGTTTGCTGATTTCTTAAAGCAATAGTAAGAAACTAATTTGTCGATACTATCAATAAAGGTCATTTCTATTAGTTGCACGTACATAGAGAGATATATTTTTACATGCATCTATATAAAAGTCGATTCAAAACAAAAAACACATTGTCCAGTTTCTTAACATTTATCCCTAACCCATAATATTTCTGAATATTACTCACCTCAGGACCAATACACCAACCAACCGCTGAGCTCCTGCTTGTCTTCAATAGGGTCCCCCTCACCAACTTACAGGAACAAATGAAGTGAGATTAATGGCAGGAAGATGAGGAAGGTTCCCTCCTTCAAATAATTAGCTGTGGTTCTGCCCCCAGGATGGGCTCAGTGCAGCAGTTACAGGCAACATGTGGTGTGACCTTCATCTCGCGTCTCCATCACTCCCTCACCTGAGCTGGGAGAGGAGCTTGTGTTCTGAGAGGTAACATTAAATATATATATCTTAAAGGAGATAATTTCAAATACAGACTCATAATGATAGTGCATTATGATGTGTAGTGTAATATACAGGCATGTTTTTTCCCCTAGCACCCAACAACAATTTGAGAAGCTCCCAGGAGAGTATATAAGCTTGTTTTCCATGCCTATAATTAATTTTCCTGTTTTGAATGAATCCTTAGGCAAATCAAATCTCTGATACTTGGATCTCTTTTTATTGAGGTTATTTATTAGGTTCATTGTGCTTATGTCATCCTGAGAACACAAAATAATGACTAAGCAGTAGTTATCACATGTTTTCTATGTTTATCTGAATGTTAGAGTCCAAGATAAAAGTCACAGATTTGAGCAGTTAGACCAAAACGCTCCTCATGCCTGTACAAAAAGATCAGAAAAAGGATGGTCTATCAGGCTCAGTCTCCACAAAGGGATGGACACATTAACAAGGTGTGGCTGGATATAGGAGGAATTTAATCTTTGGATATAGAGCGTCTTCTCCATCATGTTGTACTGGATTTGAACCCCAAGAATTGTGTTTGTGTCATTATTAGAAAGTATAATCAGGAAGTGTGATGTAAGGTATTATAACGGTGGAGCTTGGTGGGCTTGTTATTAGACAGACATCACGCAGTAATTACACAGCCTAAAACATGAACATGATGAATAAACTGACAGTAATACTGAATCATCCTGTATAATATGAGATCATACTGCATTGAAAAGTAAAATGAACTATCCCTTACTGAATCAATACAGGACACTCACCCTACTCTAATGCTACACTAGATGTTTTCACATGCCTGGTATGACATTAGAAACAAGGGAGTAGAGTAGTTGAGAAGTACTAAATCAGAATGACAGGCAAGTTGTCTGTTACTGTCACTCACCATCATTGTCATGGTTGAAACAAATAAAAAATGATAATACATAGTCTAAGAAAAAAGTAGCAATGAAAAACCAGGAGGCAGGGGCCCACTTCAGTATTTTTCAGAGGGGCCAGAATTACTAGCGATGGCCCTGCCTGTGTCATTCTACAGATTTACAATAGTAAACGATGGCTCTATATGCAAAATGCTGGTATCAAGAGAGTGTATGTACACGCGTACACTGGAAAACGTGCAATATGAAAAACTACGTTTTTGCTCAGGTGTGACTTTTCTCAAACAACAATTATTTATCTCACGCTGAAACTATCCTCTACGAAGCTGCAAGTCTCTCTTGTTGAGCTGTCAGCTATTCCACACATCAGCAGGGGGCAAAGTGGCAGTGTTATGGTGTTAAATGTCAGGTGCCTCATTAACATTTGTTTCCCTGTAGTAATTGGTCTCTCTCTGTGGAACATTCAGGACCATATGAGTAGAGAGACTGCTGCCTCACCTATCCAGACCCTGTTACCATGGGCCACAAAGTATAATTTGCCCTGTGTTGAACAAAATTCCATGTTGGGATGGGGGGTTGATTTTTCAGAGTCTACCCCTCTTTGTAAAAAGCTTCACAAACATAAACTCTGTCCAGCCAACCTGCTGTTTTTCTCCATTTTCAGTTTTGACAGACACTATATCATAGGATCAATGAGCCAGAGAGCAGGGCAGAGTGCGGCGTGCATATCTAATCAACACCAGGGTCTGCAGGATCAATTATGTGCTATACATATTTCAGTGTGGCCTGGCTCATGTTGTGTCCTTATTATTTATAAATGTTTCTCATGAAATTCAATAAATAATATTCAAAATAGAAAAGAACAGACACATTTGTAATATCTTAGAATATGTTATAGGATAGTCAGCAGCAATAACCTTAAAACATTCAAGTGTCCCAAAACATTGCATACTGTCACAAAATTTATGTCTAAGTCCAAGATATACCTGGTAAAACATCCTAGAGCCCCTTGTTTTCCCAGATGCCTTGATGTTGTTTTGTACTGAATACTGGTTGCGAACCAGTTTTTCTAGTGTTAAGTTCCTGCTGTTGCTCAATGTGTGAACGTGTCGGTGTCATCAGTGCTGTGATTCACAGGCCACAGGAGATTTTGTTAGTTTCTGTGTGACTTGAAAATGTGAATAAAACATTTTTGATATTTTACATAATAATCAGTCAAATAAAAGTCCTTTTAACATGTTTGAATATTAATTACAACATGATGTGTATAGCATTTTGTTTGTTTGTTTGAATTACATGGCATTTAAAAGCTTCCACATAAAACTAGTTGAAATACTTGTACCTATATTTGTTGTATATTTTATTAATGCAATTATACTAGTTATTGATTGGTTGACAGGTAAGGTGAACAGGTCAACAAACAAATGCTTTAGCCAATAAATTCATTATAGTCAGTTATGGAACAAATGGTTTAGCCTAAACACAAAATTGGCATCACATAGCTTCCCTACATTTAAGCCCCTCAGCAGGTAAAATAAAAAAGTCGATTTTTTTTTTTTTTTTTTTAATAAATGTTAGTGTTTTACAATCACGGGAAAATGTTCGTATTCGTGTATTACGTGTGTGGTTTATATTTTGGAAAGAGGCTAAGTTAGCAGAGTTTGGTGATATCCAGCAGCAGTCAGGGTTGTACCATCTTTACTGTGGTGGTGGGCGTGTACCAACACTTCGCTGGCTGCTAGCTTCAGTGATGAATAACTAGTGACTACATTAAGCTAAATTTTCTCTCATGGCTATTACCTGGTAGCACACAGTCTGTAGAGGACAGCGCCAAAGTGAACCGTTTTAGCAGCTTTTAACAGAGAAAGCCCTCTGTACCGTCCGAGCTAGCTAGTTAATCCTTAAGTTACCAAAGACACATAATACTGTGACTTTAACGGACAACGGTTATCCGCGTGCTAGCTAGAAAGAGAGAAAAAAAATCCTCAACATCCTTAACGTAACGTTCACTGATGTTAACGTCCATATTTTTATGTCTCGCCGTCGTTTTCGGACCTCGCCAGCTTTATTAATTGCTGGGTTTCTATCCTCCAAGATGTATGGGATGTCGGGATGACAGGAAGATGGCAAACGGGGTTGGAAGTGAGTAACGGTCGGTACATAGCAAATGTCATGACATGCTATCGGTTAGCGTGTGTGTGTCGTACTGTCCGTGTTTTAACCACGAACTTCCTGCGTGGCAGACTCCGCTCCCTGCGGGGGAGCCTGCGAGGATTAATGGCTGTCATCACGAGTTGACAGCTCTGTTTACACAAGTGTCGGCGCTTACCAACAGTATAAACGATGTGCTTTTCATTGTGTGCCGCTACAAGCACTTGTGTGTCCACGCTGTGTATGTGCAGGCACGGTGGTGGCAGCTGTAGGTGGCATGAAAAAAATGAAGCCCAGCACAAGGAGATGAACAAAACTGTCGATAGCATGGCTCAGAGCTGTAGCAGACAATCAGTTGAATAATGCATGACATAAAGGATTCATGAAACTATATGAAACGTGTCATGTTCTTGTCCCATTCATCAACCACATCTGCAGAACACAAGCTGCTTGTCATTGGACCAACAGAGCCATGGTCAGTGAGGGAGAAGCTGTGTTTGGCCACGTCTGTCATGAAGAGTGGAGATCAGAACTGGTACACCTTTTCTTTCCTCCTGTTTTTATCATCCCAGTCTGAAACAGATGCCAATAACTCTTTGCTTTTTCTGTGTGCAAAATGTTATGTCACGGGTCTATCATATAGTCATATGCAGTAATTTGTAGTTGCAACATACATGAATGTGTTAAACTTGTTAGAAGTCACATGCTACATTAGCTGGTTGATTTAAAAAAAACAAAAAAACACATTGCAGTTATATTTTATATCTTAATTTGCAATATGAGCCACAATTTTAGCACTAATGGTAATTTTTGCATTTTACTTGAATTGAAAAATATTCAGTTGATTTTTGCTTGAGTCTGCCCCAAACAAGCATATTTTCTTACATGCAGAGAATATGCTTTTTAAACCAGAGCATCTCTGTAGTAGCACATTGATCCACTGCTTCATATACAGTATATTAGTATATTGGATATTGCAGTTGGCCGTGGGGCAATTTTGATGTTATAGTGATTATTGTTGCTGTGTAGCAGTGTATTAAGAGTATATTCATGTTAACCCCATGGTCTCTGTCTATGATGTTGACATGCAGGCTTAAATTTTGTCTTTTGCATGAAATTACAACTACAGACTTTAATCAACAAAAAAAAAGACAAAAACTGACAAAATATGGTAGATTGATAAGTATTAAGGCAGGGAATTAAAATGTTTTTTTGAGAATAATTAACCAGGACAGGATCATCTTTCAACATTTCTCCATCTCCACAGGGTATCTGTCAGCCGAGCCATCAAACCATTTGCAGAACCTGGACGACCACCTGACTGGTTTTCTCAAAAGGTATGACAAAACCTGAGCTCACTCTGCTGGAGAGGACAAAGAGCATAATAACGATCACTGCAGTAGGTTTGCCACATTACTATTTTCTGCTGTCGTGAAGCTGTTCTCAGTCTTGACTCTCTTTTGGCCTCTCGCAGCACTGTGCCTCAAAGTACTCTGAGCTCCTGGAGACAACAGAGGCCCCAAAGTGAGCACATGAATGGTTTTTTTTACCACAAGCATGGTTTTGTAGACTTGCAAGATGTGATAGATTACGTAGCTACATACATTTTGACTCGTGCATTACTATTATACAGGAAAACAATGTCTGGTGTTTGTTGTTAACCTCAGGAGGAAACGTGGTGAGAAGGGTGAAGTGGTGGAGACGGTGGAGGATGTGATAGTGCGCAGACTGACAGCAGAGAGGATTGATGAGCTGAAAAAGCTGATCAAAGAAACACAGGAGAAACACAGGTACGCCAACGTGGCTTTTAACTTTCACCATCATTATGAAAAAATAAGCTTCATCAATGAGACTGACTGATGCTGTGCTGCTTTCACAGGAAGCTGAGGAGAGAGGCTGAACTGATTCAGTCAGGGCATTTAGATTCCAAACTACAGGAGTTATGGGAAGAAATTCTTCAGTAAGATTCAGCAAATTCTGTCTGACCAATTCACACAATGATACAGCATCTCTTTTCCTCTATGTAAAGCCTGGATATTAGAAGCTATTTAATAATAAGATAAATGAAATGGTCTTTGTGTCTACAGGAAGAAGAAGCTGGAGGAGGAGGAAGCAGAGTTGAAACGAAAAACAACAGATACTGCTTATCAGGGTATCTCCTTCACTTTAAAGTTGTATTTTGAGGGAAACCATCAAGATAGATTTATGTTTCAGTAATTTTATTAAAGCACTATAAAGCGTTACTTTATTTGAGTAAAACAATTAGGATTAAAGTTAATTGGTTCACTTGAAATTTCTTGGTGAAAAGCTCTTTTATAGTCACTGTAGACATCCATTATTTACCCTCAGCTGAATGTGTGACAGATTTTTAAGAGGGCAGATTTTATTCTATTACTCTAAAGATGATAAAGATGAAAATTTTCCTCTTTGATGGGACTGGACACTCGCACGTGCACTCAAACAGTTGAACGTCAGCTCTTGGTGTGACTGATAAGAAAATCCTCTCGGTGTTGCTTCTCCCTCCTCCAGCCAGACAGGTGGCAAAGACCACACCGAAGCGCGTGTCCGGCCTCACCATGCATTCGCCCTCAGGGTGCACCTCCCCAGGCCAGGAGTTCTCACCAGGTGACTCACTCGAGAGCTTAACTCTGGATCATGCAGCTACGAAAAATGTAAGTCTCTTCAGTTTCAACGCTACTGCACGTGTTTCTGTCAAGATTACTGCAGCCAGCCAGTTACTTTTACTCTTTAAGAATAAGACTAAGAATGACTTTATTAATCCCCAAAGGGAAATTCATTTGTCTGTCAGCTCATCTACCATTTGCAGAAGAATTAAAAAGCCTGATGGCTGTAGGTACAAGGGATCTTCTATATCTCTTCGTTCTGCCTTGAGTTCTCTTTTATAGATTTGCTCAAGTTATTTGTGTTTTTCTTTTTGTTGTGAAAAACAGAAATCTCCATTTCATTTCTATGACGTAGATTAAAATATATAAGATATCCTGCATATTGAGTTTACCTGATGCCAACCCCTCCAGGGATAAAAACAGAATTATGATATACTTCTTAAAATGATGGTCTAATGTTGCTGATCAGTACCTCAGGGGAGAAGGAAACATGTTAGAGACACTTTACAGTTGATTATAGCTTGATCAATGAGAACATTCCTGGATTGATAGGATGTGGCTTCCTGTTTCCCTCTCTTTGTGTCCAGGCTTCAGGATCGGCCAAGTTAATGACATTTGCTGAGTCCTCTGGTGATGATATCAGCCACGGGTCACTTCTGGATGACCCCACCCAAAAGAAACTCCTGGGCCAGAAAGCCACACCCCCACCATCTCCACTCCTGTCAGAGTTACTGAAGAAGGGCAGTATTTTGGCCTCAAATTCCAGACTGGTATGTCCAATGGATTTACGATGATACGAACAGCGTCAAGCTGTGTCCATGTTAAGTCTACAGGGGCATTCCTTCTTCATCTCCTCATTTGTAGAGTTACTGTGCATTGAAGTATTTAATCCATTTTCTCTGCTTGTGTTTTGTGGTTTGCTGTGGTTTGTTTGTTTGTTTGCTGCAAATTTATATATAAATCTTGAGCAAGCGCAGAAATATTGTTAGATTTCCAACGCCGTCTGTTTTCACCTCAGGATGTCTGAGCGTTTATGTCTAGACTTAGTTTAAAAAAAAAAGCCGTACACATGTTTCCTCTCAATTGTGAACAGCCGTCAGTGGTTCCTGTAGAGCACGACTCTACGCTGCAAGGAGCCAAGGAGCTGTCACTCACTCAGTCTAACAAGGCACTTCTTGAATAGTTACCTTATGGAGTAGTCTGGCTTATTTTATGTTTTTTTTCTCGTCTGTTTGATGAAACCTGTGGAGCTGTTGTGGATTCCCAACATGTCAGAATAAGTTTATCCTTTACTAAATCTTTGCCTCCTCACGTTTTCCCTTGAAATGCTTCTGTTCTGACTTTCAATGCTGTCTGTAAGGACTCCTCTATCAACATACACACAGGTGACAGCCAGTAGTAAGAATACTGGTGATACAGCATTAATACATTCAGCTTTAGATCTGCATTATTTTTAAAATGATGTAGTCTACACACAGAATTCACTTTGACATAATAAATCACGATGTGAAACAACATTTCTGACTTAACTGTACAGACCAGAACATAAGGAATTATACTTGATGTGCACTTCACCTGCATGGGAACACACCATTTATATGTAAAAAGTCCAACATGTCTGCATGTGTTTCTATCTCAGATTGGGGACAGCGATGTGTCCACTGGTAATATAACTGGCACACATGACTTGCAGCTGGCTCCACCTACTCAACCTCTTTCTCAGGCAACAGGTAGTGATTTGTTATTTGTGACTGATTAAGTGTGTTCTGCCCATTTGAGTCCTGCAATTATTACAAATGGATACAGTTAATTTCCCTGATACTAATTAACTTAAATCTCACATCAAAGTAAAAAACAGAATATCTAATATCAATGAAGATAACATTTAGTATGATGTCCTTTGTTGATGTAGAAATATGTTTTATATTTGCTAAATTTACCAGTTGAATTGTCTAGGTAACCATGCCACTTCTGTCAAAGCTGTCTGTTTATATATTGTCTAGCTAAAAGCCTCCACTGCTTTGTCCTCACTCTCCACTATGATTGCAAATGTGTGTGTGTGTGTGTGTTTGCACGGCAGGTGCGCCAATGTTGTCTCGTCTGCTGGAGGCAGGGCCCACCCAGTTTTCTGCCCCATTAGGTTTCATGGTCAGTGCAGACTCAGCCTCCAGTGCCCCCCTCTCTACTGCCACGCCTCTTCCTGTTGACTCCACTGCTTCAGCGAGTACAGGTCTGTTCACTCTGACCCACATCCAACATCCAAACCACTCAGCGTGCAGTCCACAGGCTCCAGCCTCTCCACATCCTCAACATCATTTGCTTTGGTGCCGTAGAATTTAATGTCAGACCCCGCTCCTCGGCCATTTCTTCTAGAACCAGCAAACTGAAATGAAATGTTTAAACTATGATCATTAAATATTCATGAAGTTGCAAAATGAAAAGAAGTATGAATGATGCTAATTTATAGATTAAAATATCCTCTAATGTCAGATCAGCGGCACAAGGTTTAGTTATCATGTAAAAATCGGTAGTAGAGATGGTTGTGATGGTTCTGTCTGTCTCTGCAGAGGACAAGGTGTCAGGACTCAGTGAGGATGATGTCACTGTGTCCTACATGGGAGACGAGCTGGACCTGAAGACAGTGGGGGACATTATCGCCATCATTGAAGACAAGGTGCCATAGGACAATATATTATACAGTATATTTTCATGACACAGAAATTGACGAGAGTTAATGGCACCTGTTGGAGGTTTTACATGAAAATTTCATTAATTTACAACCTGGGTATTCTCATTTCACACAATAGGTTACCTACCAACATCACAGCCAAATTTTAGGGACATTTTGTGAATATTCTTTGAGCTGCAGAGTCATATTTGCTCTCCTACAGGCTGATGAGGCAGCAGAAGCTTTGGATGCAGCTGCAGTTGAGGCTGCTCTGTCCCTGTGTGAGGAGAACGGCCATGCTCTGTCTGGTGCCTGGGAGGCCGGGCCTTTCCAGCCCCACGAGTCTCACCCCACAGTGCCCACAGGGATCCCACAGTCCTCATCACTTCACTGTAGCCTGGAGGGGAAGACAAAAATGTTGGAAGTTCAGGATGAAGCAGCTTCGCTCTCATCCCTGTGCAACAGTCAAGATAACTGTCTCGCAGCCTTCCCCATCGGACTAAGGAGTATTCCTCCCACCTCCTCATCCTCATGCAACCTGAAGAGGGTGGAGCACTACCACACTGGAGCACCTCCACGGCCTGAAGCAGTGAGAGAGACTCGAGAAGTTGTGCACCAAAAGAGCCAGATTTCATTGGATGCTACCATAAAATGTGAGAGTGAGAAGTGGGCACAGCAAAGACCAGTTAAATCCCACGCAGGTATGCACACTGCCAGTGTAAATGTCAGTATTCAGTTGCTTCATAACATGCAATTTGTGTAATAACTCCTTTCTTCATATTCATATTTAACATCCTGGCAGACTCTGTATTAGAAGACAGCCCACTGACGGAAAGGCATCGCAAGGTATGACACATAGAGCACACGCATGATGCATGTGATTTCTGTACTGAAAAGCAGTGCTACTGCATCATAAGACTGTTTGCATTTCTCTCTGTGTTCGCAGGGGGTGAAGGCAGAGAATGGACTAAGTGTCGGGCGAGGAGAGAACGCCTCAGGGACTAAAGTGGACAATGAAGTCAATGGGCCAGAGGTGTGTGGAGAAGAGGAGGGCGATGGAGCGGAGGGATTCATGTCTGAGCCCGATGGCGAGATGGAGCTTGAACCTGTGGCCAGCGAGAGCGAGGATGGATACAGCCTCCACACGGCCTCTTCGTCTCTGCAGCTGCACACAACCGCAGACTCCATCCCCAGCAGCCCCGCCTCATCACAGTTGTGAGTAACTGGTGCAAATAAGAGAGATTTCCCCTTTCAGTCCTGTTGACATGCTGCACATCAGGTTCCGTTCATTTTAACTCTGTTTGTACTGATTCGCAATTGTTGTGCAGTTCTGTGTGCAGCGAGGACCTGGAAGCACTACAGGCTCACAAGATCTGGAAGAAAGCCATTATGCTGGTGTGGCGTGCAGCAGCCAATCACAGGTCATAATATGACTCATAATATCAATTTCTGGATCTCAGGTTCTTAAATGTTTTCATGATTATTTTTTTCTGTCAGAGATGTAATTTGTGTCAACCTGCTGTAGGTATGCAAATGTCTTCCTGCAGCCAGTAACAGATGAGATTGCACCTGGATATCACAGTATTGTGCACAGGTGAGCAAGGGGTGTTTCTGCTGTGATCATATTTCCCTTTCATCATTAGTTTTTATAGCTGTTGCTTGTTTTTTAACAAAAATATCAACTTAAGACAGCAGGACTTGCTTATCAGAGATGACACTGCATTCAATTCAGGTCAGTTCCATTCAATTCAGTTCAATTCAGTCAGAGGCCTTCTTTTCACATCTCTTTGCTACAGGCCCATGGACCTGGCCACTATAAAGAAGAACATTGAGACTGGTTTGATACGGACCACCGCTGAGTTCCAGAGGGACATCATGTTGATGTTTCAGAACGCTGTCATGTACAACAGCCTGGATCATGACGTCTACCACATGGCTCTGGAGATGCAGCGCGATGCCCTGGAGCAGATCCAGCAGTTTCTAGCTACCCAGCTCATCATGGAGACTTCAGAGTCTGGTATCAGCGCCAAGAGTCTGAGGGGCCGTGAGAGCACACGCAAACAGGACTCTACTGACAAGGTGCTTCACTAGAATTTTGACAAAAGCAGAGTACAGAAGAAGAGACAAGGGTGAGACAACAGGCTGACTTAAAGGTAGAAGAAAGTGATGCTAAACTAGATCTGCCAGCTATTTTCCAAAGCATGATGCCAGTTCCTAGAACATTATCCTTTTCAGGCAGCAATAATTTGAAACCACTCAATCACAGTGAATATTTTTTCTGTCAGAAGTCCATTTTTTTCTTGCAAGAATCCATCAAATTCAGTTTTTCCACATGTTTATTATTATTCATGGTCATTTAGTTTTCAGATGTCAGTTTGTCTTTGAAGGCATCACTGGACAAACGTATCTAAAACAAAGATAATACACTGCATCTTGTGCTGGAAAACACGAAACCTGTTTTAAAACATGTGTTATGCTTTGGAAAATGGTAGGCATTAATGTAATTATGCAATAATGTTAAGAACATTACTTAAAACAATTTACCAAAGCATACAGTAAGTATTTACATTGATATTCTACCTTCAAGAAAGCTATTGTTTTTCTAATTATTTAATCACCTTCATGTTTTATGCATTATGTATTATTTTTGCATGATATTGTGACTGAGTGAAGCAGTGTTAATGTTGATGATGGAGATTTGTGCTACAACATGCAGAGAAACACACAAGTAAAAACATTTTTTTAAAAGCATTACTGTGAATTTTTTCTAGTTAGTCAGCAAGGGTTTGACTCAGGCCTATGAACCTGTCGCTTTGCCACATGATCACTAAGCTGCTGGTGAAGTAGCAACAACATAAACTTAAACATGATAGTGAATATCGTTTATGACAAATGGGCCATCTGAAGCAGGTTGTCATGGTGAACTGATGTTAATTGAAATCAGTAGTTGGCTGGAAGGTAGGATCTGATTGTAAAACTTCATGCTATGCTTTGAAAAATGGTTGATATGTGTCTATAGTATCTGTTGTATGTAGTTTAAGAGCCTAACATGCTGGCATGTTTCTCATATTAAGTCGAATTGCAGTGCAGCAAGGAATTAAATAGCAGTTGTTTAAAATGGGCACAGCAATGAACCTACTAAAATCTCAAATCTCACTTCAACCTTTCCCTGCACAGAATATACACATATAACATATGCATCTTTCTTGGCATTAGTTTGCTTCTTCTTAAGACTTATGATGCACTTTTGAGTCACCGCTCTGATGCGCATCATTTCCTGTTACAGGACACTGTCTCCATGTCTTCTCCTGCCTTCCTCCTTTCTCTTTTTGTAAGTACCCGTCCTGCAGCCTCTAAAACCTTTCTCCTCTCTTTCTGATCTTTTTTCCTCTGAAGCAAACCGAACAAACAACATAGAAAAACACATTCATACAGAGCTAAGCTAATCACATAAAGACTAAAAATATGGTCTAACGTTTTTTCCCCTTTCTCCACCTGTAGGACGGAGGCACCAGAGGGCGCCGTTGTGCCATAGAAGCTGACCTCAAGATGAAGAAATGACCATGCAGTATGCAAATGTTGTCAGACAGTGACTCTGAGTGGAAGCGACAGGTGTGATACCACAGGACTGAACTTATTCTCTCTCTCTGTCAGTTGCACAGATTCTCACTCTGCATAATGTGCAGTGTAACCTTTTTTTTGCACTCTAGATTAAATGGGTAGACTGTAATGTGGAGAGGCCCATTTCTTCTGAGACAGCCATACAGACATGGATTACATACTGTATAATCCCAGATTACAATGGGAGATTCAGAAAGACTAGGTCAAACCTTCCATAGACGTAGCTGCAGATCACTAAGACTTAGCCTGCTCTGAATCTCATCGGGTTGTATAAATGAACATAAACGTTACTCTCAGCCTACAGATGTGCTGAATTTAAGACAACAGGGGCCTGGTTGAACTCCAGATTAGTTTAGTTTTGATCATATGTTAAACCAGAGGCCAAAGACTGATTAAATCTCATTTCTGATGGTCTGAGCCCAAAAACTTGAGCGATCAGGGGCAGCATACTAATTTCAGCATTTACATTTCTTGTATTAACTCATTTGAATTTTTTTTAGTTTTTCAATTTTAAAATGTTTGTGATGAATTGATTTTTATCTATGGTACCTCCATGCATACTCCCGTTTTCAGTGTTTCTGAAAAAAAAAATGTCATGTTTAAATTCTGTTTTGTGGATTTTAAAATGTTAGATCAATAAAACTGTATAAAGAGCCCCAAACATTTTATGTTTTAAAGCCCAAATGTTTTAATTTGCACAACAGCACCAGTGCAAAAACACACCCCAGCAGGAACTGTAGTATCTTAACTCTGATGTACCAAGATCTGATTTTTTTGGTTCAAAAATAAGTGAAACAAGTTGGTAATATTTCTGTGGAGTTTAAATGGTCTGCATTTTATATTCTTTTTGGCTAATTTGGGACAGTGTTGTTGAATCCACTGTGTATCAGTGGGGGAGCTTGCAGATTTTCTCAGGTTTATGTTTAGCAATTAGGTGAAACTGCAGCAGCAGCAACCACACAAACCTGTTTAGAGTAATGATAGTTAGTCACCACTGTGTAATATAACTCCTCTGAGCTGATGTTGTACAGTGTGCTGAAAGCTGCCACTCTGGTGCAGGGCCATTGATATCAAGGGATTTTGCATATTGGATTTTCTTTTGTTTCTGTTTGGCTGATCAATAAATAATCAGTATTGAGCTTCTGTGGAACCAGAGGCCACCTGATGATTCCTCACTGGAACTATTGTCAACTACAACAGTGTCCTCACCCATTTGTGCAAAGTCACAGCTTAAAATTAAGGTTTACATGTCATTATTAAAAGAAGTGGGAGATACAGGCCTTTTAAGGCAAAGTGTTCAATTTACAAGAGCTCAAAAATAATTGGACACTTGGCTGCTGAATGGCTATTGAGCAGCTGTGAGTTGTTTTCCGTGTCAGTTCATGGTCTAAAGAGCTCACAAGTCCCTCAGTGTTGACCGAGCTCTGTGTTGTCATTTAGATTGAGCTGGAGTTTTCTGCCAGTGTGTGGAGGACAGAGGTGACAGATGTTGTTGGTTTGTCTGAATCAGTAGTCATTGATCATAGTCATGACCGTAAACTCAGGGGGTTCACAAGCTTCAAACAAACAGGAAGCTCAGGTTTGAGGTGATGGTGACCCCAGTGACATCTGGATGTCTGGAGATGTCTGCTGGCCTTACAGAACTTTCCACATGTTAAACGTGACTTTGTTTGACTTGTCTGTCCAATTACCTTTCGACCCCTTCAGCTTTGAACACCTCTAACAGGGTTGCATCTATCTCAGTTCTTTCTACACTGATTTTAACTCACTGAAATGAAAGCTGAGACCTGACACTTTGATGCAACATCAGTTATTTTATTTCAAGCTGAACGTGATGAAGCACAGCCCAAAGTGCAAGACGTGTAACTGCCCAAATAAAAGTGGTCTAGACTTGTATTTCTATCCAGACGACTCTAATTGGGATCCATGGAAGTAAAGTTAGATTAGTTTGACAGCTCAACTGTATGTGCCATCAGATATGAAATATCTCAAACCAACTTAGGTACCTGATATTCACTCTCTGGTTTGGAGGCTCCAATAATCATAGGTGTGGGTGGAGGGATTGGGTTCATCTAAACCCTACGTACCAGTTTGAACTTTGTAGTTTTCTAACTACAAGCCTATAGGTTTTCTAACAACAATGTCCTGGCTTTATCATGTTAACAAATCCAAATCCCCAAACCCACCACAAATGAACGAATCAGACGACACAAGCATGTTTCCTGGATAAATCTTTAATTTTGGCTTAAGTGTACTGCCACACTGACATGATACCAAAACCTGATCTGTGTGTATCACAGTCAAAGTTGTTTTTTGTTTTTTTTGTCTTTTTTCTTTTTTTTACATTTTGGTGAGTTACAGTGTGGCCCTGAATATTTTAAGTAATATTTAGTGTGTCAGTAGTCATGACGATGTGTTTGCTCAAAAAAAAAAAAAAACACATAACTAATAAAACACTCTCATTAGGGTGCATGCAACAGTTATGATATGGAACACAGGATTCAATATTAATTCAAAAGTGCATTGGATGAACCTGAATGTTTCACATGAGAACAACTAAGGCAGTTTGGCAGTCTTAGTGCACAGCAACAAATATTAATGACTGTATAGGGTTTGAATGATCTGCAGTCTATTGTGATGAAATCAAACGGCTTACGAGGTTAGAGTCCAACTCAAGAGGAGACCTGAAAGGTAAAAGTCACCAAACTGTCTGTGGGAGAAAAACTCATGTCCATAGATATCTTAACAAAACTGACTGAAACCTGTACTTTTAAATTGAAATTACACATTTTTTTGAAACATTGTGTCTTCTATATAAAACATTGTATAAATGAAAGGTGCAGGATTTATAAAACACTTACAAATTTGAGCTGAGAAGCATTTTTTCTTTTCTAGGACAGAAATGAAGCTCGTGTATGGTTTATGAAAGAAAAGGTCATTTCAGCTCCACTAACCTTAAAGATGCTGCTCTCCAGTTTATAGCAGGAAAACTGTGCAGGGTGCTGCATGGGCTTTTTGGTTGAACTGAACTCCCTGCTTAGGATAAATCAAAATTACTTCTGCAAAACACAGCCTTTCCCTCCCTCTCCCCCCTCCCCACAGTACATAACAGTCATTTTTCACACTTAAACCTCAAGTGAATGGTTCCTGAATGGCAGCGACCAATGGCTTAACGACCAATGCAACAAGCATCTAACATAAGCAGCAGTGCAGGGAGCAGGAAGCTCTACTGGAGGAGAACGCTCGCTTTTTGGCAGGTAAAACCATTCATGGTTAAGAACATTATTCTAAAAAAAAAAAAAAAACATGGTCAGGTTTAGTAAAGTTTGTGCTGCCTAGTTCTATAGAAACCAAATTTCTTGATTAACCACAGTACAGATTGTTAGTGTTATGTTTATCGACTGATTTGTCTGGATGTATCTAATGTAAATAAAAAGGTCCTCTGTCATTTCACAGTACAGAAGCTCCCAGATTTGTCTACACTACAGTACTATTGAACTCACTGTAGGTCGTTACTTCAAACAGAAAAAAGACCAGCCGAGAGGCTCAGGTGACATTCACTCCGTTAACTATTAAATAAATACACCTAAGATTTAAGCAAGGACACGAAATCATTCGAGAAAATAAAATACAGGTAAACTATAAAACCTAAATAAATAAAACGTGTATGTGTGAACATACAAGTGCCTTCAGAACCCCAAAGGGAAACCCTCGTATTGTCGTATTTCTATAAGAAAGTTTAAAGGCTCGGACACATCGTACGCATCATACACACTGCCACTGTGAGTCTGCACGTGATGCTGCTACCACTGAAACCGGGCAGCTGACATGCAACTCTATTTTCTACCATCGAGGAGGAGAGAAGGCACATTGTCTCCAGTGGCATAATCTCCCACCGACTGCGCTGCACCCACAGAGATTTCTTCACAAAAAGTGGCCAGATTGGATAGATTACACACTTCAAAAAAAACGGATCATTGTGAAGTCTGTGAAGAAACGAGTTCTCCTCTCGAACTGTCCTCATTTGCCCCTCTGACGCCCGACCAGCCGGTGCAGCTTCTCACAGTGGTCCAGCCTCATCGTCTCCGCCTTCTGCTTCAACCGCTCGTCTCGGTACAGCTGTCCCAGGTTCGCCAAGTCTGACTCTGGAGAGGAGAAGGCAAGGACAAAAAGAACAAACCTATTTACATTATAACCGTATTAATCTTAGTCACTTGCTGGCAGAGGCATCACACGTATCAGTTCACCAAATACGACGACGCAGCCAGAAGCTATTCAAGCAACTGGCCAATGTTTCCAAAACCACCTGCCAGCACCTCTAAAGATCATGACGTGTGATATATATCCTGTTAGTTTATAGCTGGAAACAATCAAGTGAAAATTCAATGGTTTACAGACAGTTTATGTGCTGCAGAGTTTCTTGGGTGAGAGCAGCCAACAGGAAACTTGTGCAAACTCCAGATAAGAGAGCTGTGGATTTATATTCAAAGGACGGTGAATGCGATGTCAACGCGAGGGTCTGATTAGCTCAGAACTTTCCACATAAATCGAGACTTGGGCTTGGTGCACAGACGCTGAAGCACACACACACTCACTCTGCTGCTTCTCCTTCCAGCAGCTGCTCTGCAGGTGTTCCATATAGTCGCTCTCGATTGATTTCTCTAGCTCATCCAGCGCGGTGCCGCGGTATTCCTTCTCAAAACTTTTATCCACATAGTACGGCACGCCCATGTGCTGCGTTTCCCTGGACACCACCAGCCCCATGGCCCTGAAACCCAAACACATGATTCACTTTTATTCGGTCAAAACTCCAGTGTAAATCACAGAGGATTGGTTTAAATGTCAGTGATGGTGCGACACACTCACGGCTTATAGAAGAGACTGTAGGGCGGGGTAGTGGCCATCATCTGGGTAAACACTGATATGAGGATTAGCACCAGCACGGGCAGGAGCTGCAGGAGCGCTGTGAAGGTGTTCTGTGGGGAGACAGAACAAAGCATGTGATGCTGTATGTAGGCTGCTCTCACACTCTGTATTCATGCCAGTGAAGAGTGTGTGTGCCTCAGTTATGAGGAGAGTAAACCAGTGACATTAAAGCAGTCATTAAGGTAGCTGCAGCCATGTTGAAATGCCGCCTCAGAAATCTCATTTTACTTGGATTCTCCACTGCGCAATAATGATACACAGTAATGCGTGTCCTCCGCAGCATAACACTGTCTTCGTTTCAGAGGGATCTGTCTTTGTGTTTTGTGAGTCACTGACCTGACTCTGGTTTTCTTCCACCACCTCCTCGCGCCTCTCATAAACACGTCGACGACGAGGCTGGTAGAACTGAGAGTAGGAGGCTCCCTGGTTGGTGTACACGTGGACGTTTCCTGTGAGGAGACGCATGCAGTTCTGTTACATCCAATCATATTTCTAAACCCTCTATCCTGTGTCTGTTCCCTCACCAGGGTTACAGCTGCTCACCTGTAGGAAACCTTCCACCAAAGAAAATGTTGAAGAGCTCCTCGGGGGAAATGTCAGCCTCAAAGTCTCTGTGGAAGCTCCGGTAGTGTCCATGGCGACTGTGGCTGGAGTGTTGAGGTGCGTTCGAGGCTGCAGACTGATCTCCATACTGATCGTACTGCTGCCTCTTCTCTGGATTGCTCAGTACTGCATATGCATTGCCTATTGCTATGGGGAGAAGACGGAAACAACTGATTGTGGCATTGTGATTTAATTCAGTACAGTAATACAATAAACTTTATTTGTCATCACAGAACAAAGGCATATAAAGCAGACATTAATTAAAACACACAAGTGCAAGACAAACTGTAAATACAGGGGGCTTCTTTTAAAATCGGTCAGTGGCGCTGTTTGCAGTGGCCACTTCAAGGAAATCTTATCATTACCCATAATTCAGGGGTTTCAAGGTCTTACGCCACATCTTCCGTCACTATAGACAGAACATGTAGCTGATGGGAACGATGCAGTTTAGCAAACAAAGCATCAAATTAATGTTGTGCACAAAGACCTGATCAGTTGCTGCTAATTCTCAACTCTTGTCCCTAGTTTGGCTTGTACATGTATTATGTAATTAAAACAGTCAATAGCAAAAGCAACACAAAACAACACAAAAAAGTTTTGAGGAATATAAATATCAAGTCCCATTTATTTAAAACTATATTTGTTTACATTTGGGTGAATTAGCTCCAAAAAAATACAATTACAACAATTACTTTAAACACACACCCTCTTTGTTCTGTCATTTCTAAGCAGATTTGTGGACATTATTCTCAGTGGAAATTTGAGTTCATCCTCGGAAACATAAACGCACCGATTTAAAAAAGTATGGGTCACATATGTGTAAGACTTTTGATGAAAATTGTGCAGGTCAGGTGCTGAAGGTTTTTAAGGTACCTGCACTACCCGCCTGTTGGTCATGGTCTTGTTTTGACAACATAGTCCCTTCCCCCTCTTTACCCCTCCCTCTGCACCTCCCTGTAACTCTCCTGCAGCTCCTTAGGGAGTCGGTAAAACTGGAAGACCCGGCTTCTCCTCTGCTGAAGTTTGTTTAACTGAGGCCCTACCCGCATGAGGGTGCTGCTCTTAACCCGTCTATGGCCTCAGCCTTTTGTTCAGACGTAGTATCTGAGCAAAACAATTTCCTTTGTGGATAAAACACAACATTAAGACTGTGTCTCAGAGAAAGAGGCAAATTTTCCTGTCTGGTCTGCCGAGGCAGGCTCATACCTTTGAAAGCATCTGTAGCTCCTGGAGCGAAGTTCTTGTCGGGGTGAAACTTGAGGGCCAACTTCCTGTACGCTTTCTTTAAATCTTCATCGCTGGCATTTTTGGAAACACCAAGGATTTCATAAAAGTCTTTGCAATTCTTTATCCTGCAAAAACAAAGCATTGGATAGATGAAAATATACACCTGAACTCTCTCTCTTAGTGTGTCCAATCTACGCATAGTAATATGTACATTTACATTTAGAGAAACCTCAATGTTTTACCAATCAGTGTTTTATCTACATGCAAAGAAATAAGTAAATGGTTCCAGTAAATATTTCCAGACCATGTAAAGAATTCATTTTTATTTATATAAAGACTGTGGTAAACGATACTTACAGTCACTACTACTGTAATTTTGTTCCCCTTTATTGGGAAAAACATATTGCTGAGTCACAGAGGACAGCCTGCAGCAAACTTTTTCATACATTTCTGCTGGCAGAGTGCTGTAGCCACGGGCAGTCAGGCAAAATTATTTACCTACTGACATCTGGGAATAGCCAGTTATATGGTGTGGTAAAGTGATAGCTGTCTATCACTCCGCAACTGTGTGAAAAACAAATGCAAAAGGAGTAATAGTAGTCCATGTGCACCTGTGAACACCCTGCCGTTGCTCATCGGTGTAGCTCTTCTTGTCATCACTACTACTTGCAGCATTCCCCGTTTCACCGTTCCTAATGTCCTCGTCTCTCCAGCCTGTTGGCGGGGGCACATGGTTCGCCTCTGGGGTAGCACTGCCTCCGTTCTTGGTGATGGCATCGATCAGCACTACAAACAACAAAGTCTGAGGTCAAGTGGAGGCACAGATTGACAGAATTATATTTACAAGGCATTTATTATCTGATCAGCTCATTGAATTTTTATCTGGAATATACACGTCTATGAAAATGTCATTTAAAACTAGTAACAAGTTTGACAGACTGCTATCAAATCATTTTTCCAACAGGTGTGGTTATTGCACAAACCTACTGTTATTATACTTTGCCTATAATAACAGTAGGTGTGTGGTATGTGGTTTTCCTTGTCAATGATCGACACATGAGATGAGTGATACTGACTTTGCATCCAAACTTTTTTTTCACTTCTTGCACAATATATGCAGCATAACACAGACAAATAGCTGACAGTGTGATACTCCACTGCCCCATGCAACCTGGGTGCACTGTCAGATATCTATCAGCTGTCAGCTCTTAATCATACTGTATAGTGTATAGTGGTACTGCTGCAGAGGCAATAAGGCAAGCACAATCAGATCTCAATACAGCGCTTCCACTCTGTCTGCGGTGCTGTCAGTGAACTGCAAGGGGGAAGGGAGACCCTAAAAAGCCCCACATTGCTGCATGCAGCTTCAAATGCATTAAGTATTAATGCCGAAAAGCTTCTTTCTGCCCCTTTCTGAAAATAGCATTTCTCTGCATCCAGCCTGACACCTGACAATGCATTTTCTACAGTTCACAGGCTGGGACAGCTGAGCACCGTTAGCTTGACATAACGTTACTGCCATTGCACTATGTGCGTCAGCTAATTTTACCTCTGGCCCGGGTGCTGGGGTAAATATTCTGGGCTTCATATAACAGCTGCAGCGCCCGATCTTTCCGCCCCGACCGCAAACACAGCTTCGCCTTCTCTATCAGCCGGTCCGCTTCGTCTTTGTCCATTTCAGCGTCACGGGCTTGTCTCAGCCGATCCAGCCGCCGTCCGCAGAGCTCTGTCCCTATGCGGTGTGCGTCAGTATCATATGGCGAGGCGAAGCCGCTGCGGCTAACAGCTAACAGCTAGCCGATTAGCTTCGGTTACACTCGGCTGCGTAACGTTAGCTCGTGCGCTCACTCAGAGCAGACGATGGAGGCTGTTGTCGGGCTGTTGACAGGCCCGCAGCTGGGCCATGGCTTCAAATTAAAGTCTCAAAATTACCTGGTTTCACTGTTTTTTTTCTTTCTTTTTTCTTTTTTAAATCAACGTTTAAAGGGCTACTGTATTTAATTAGTCCGAGACCTGAAGCTGTGATGGACAGGAGGTGGAGGCGGGACTGCGTGACGTCATTTCCGGTGATGTGAAAACTGTCGAAAATGTAAAAAATAAAAAAAAAGAAGAAGAAGAAAGAATTAAAAAATCTGTCTACCGGTATCTATCTATCTATCTATCTATCTATCTATCTATCTATCTATCTATCTATCTATCTATCTATCTATCTATCTATCTATCTATCTATCCTCTGCAGGTGAGCAGTCATGATGCTGCCTTCAAGGTATCTTTCTTGTGATGTGTTCAAGTGCCCATGAAGGTGAATAATGTACAAAATAGATTGAATTAGGTTATATTTAGTGGGTGAGTTTTTATGCACTTACTTACTTTTTTTAGCCAAAGTGGTGCACTGATTCTAGCAGCCAAGGATGGTAGCTAATATTTTAGAATAAATTATTACTGAATACCGAATAAAACTGCATATTTACCCATTGATTATTCATATTTATTTATTGATTTATTGATGAGGTGCATTTGCATGTAAGTCAGGCTGAATGCTAAAATTACCATCAATACTTCCATCAGTGGGTTAGAAACAATGCCAAACATTTTTTTTTTTTTGTTCATGCATATTTTATTCAAGAGTAAAAAAATGTGATTTGTCCCATAGGGCATGCTTACAATGTGTGTATCGTTTAAGAAGTCAAATGCCAAAACATATTTCCATAGATAATAAAAAATGCTGCAAGATAAAATCCATTATATCTGTTTGTTGAAATATGCATGTAGACCATACAAGAACCAGAAACAGAGGAAGGAAAGTAACCATAAGCTAAATTGTAACAATAATAATATCAGCAGTAAATATAACCAGAGTACAATGTTTCCTGTTAAATGTAAGTGCAACACATGATTTTCTTTGTGTCCAATTCATTTACATCTGAAAACCATGCTATCATGCTTTGGCAGCCTGAAAGTTGCTTTTCACTGAGATTATATTCATTCACACTATTGAACAATTTCTGTACATCAGTACAACAGAAAAAAAGATAAAAATAAACACAAGGCTTCACACCTCTGCATACAACAAAACAATATAAAATTAAAAGCAGTGGTAATAAATAACAGAATGAAAAAATGACAAAACAATCAAAGGAAGCCTATTTATAAAATTTATAAAACAAGACAAATAAAACAACAAATATAATTAAAAAATAAAATAATTCAAGTTTACTATTTGAAACACAACTATCACAATTATAATCTCACATAACAATTAGGAACTTAACTGCATGCATTGATGCGTTCCGTACCATAGATGCTGTGTTAAAAATCATTTGTCCATCCTTAATTGACATACCTTTATCATTAAATATAAAGATGGAATATAAGGTAGAAAAAATATTGATGCAAGAAAGGAAATTCTAGAAATTTATGCTATAGTATGAGCTGCTTGAGGTTGGTATTATTATTTTTTAATTTGAAAGAACCAGTGTTTCCTGTTCTGATTGTGTTTTATTTTTCGGTCAAAAAGACCCCTACAGTGCAATGTGGCATTTTTGGATAGAAACTGAATTTTCATTAAAGTATTTTGACACAATATTTATTTTAATGATGTAATTTTGTGTTATATTTGGATCACAGTGTGGGTTTCACTTGGACAGTTTCTCACCTATACTCCACAGTAAAATTAAACTGCCCAAGAAACATTGATTGAAATATAAGAAATGTTACATGATTAAAACACTTAGATGCTATAGACGCTCCCATGAGCTCTGTCCGTAAAGATTCACTTGAATTCAGCTGAATAAAGACTGAATTCAGCATGGATGGAATTATTAAGTACATGCCTGGTCTAGACTGTGCTTAGTTTTCATGAGGCAGCAATTTTGATTACTTTAAATGAATCTTAGGTTCATTTTATTGAGAAAGAAATGACATTTGTTCTCAAATCAGTGTTAATCAACTAAATTCTGCTTTGGATACATTTATGCAAATTGCTTCAGTAAATTTCAGGATGGATCTGAGCCTGCTTAATCCAAACGATACAATGATTTGTGATTGTTGAATATCGACTTAAAGCAAAAAAGATATTTCAAATTTATGCATTCACAAATTTGTAGAATTTCCTTCTCACTCTGATATAGTACTTTGTGTAGCTCTTAGGCATGAAATCTCACTGAATTTGCAGCAGAGCAAAAAGTGCAAAAACCCAAAGGACGCTAATGTATACTTGAGTGACTGAACATACTATTTTACTTTCTCTTTAGCAACAAGCAGGTGAGAAATAATCAGGTAGTGTGTGACAGCAGAGGACGTCCCAGAGTTCAAAATCACTTCTTATCTTTTCCTCTGTGGTCCAGAAACAGGCATTAATGCTGCTTTGTTGCCAGTCATAGCAATGAAGAAGAGAAGAGAAAATCACGATCCAAAGCCTCCTTCAGTTGGATGATGCTCAAGAGTATAGTTTCCAGAAAAGTGAATTGCATGGTTTTTTGGACGTATGAGGTATAGCTTGATCAAATGCCATGCTTTTCTGATGTGAAACGCTTGCACAATTTGCAGAGAGGAAGAAAATAACTCTGAGGGTGGTCAGGATAAAAATATAACCCTTTGAGATTCACCTACGGACGATGACGTTGAAGTTGCATCTTAATATGGGACAGCGTTGCTCCCTTTGGAGAAGTTTTCAGATGTGAAATCCTGGCGTTTAATCTGTGATGCTGAGGTTCCTACAATAAGCAATGGATCTAAATTTTCAACGTGTTCTTTTCATCCCCTCCCCTTTCTTCCCTCATCCCCTCCAAAGGACTTCTTGCTAGGAGATGACTGGTGATGAGGGAGGTGAGGAAAGGAGTGATGTGCTGAAGAGATGGAGTTTGATCTCAGACCGCAGTGGCTTTGGTGGTCAGGGCAGAGCTGTGAGAGCCCGGTCCTCTTTCCCTCGCAGGATGACAGCATCTTACAACAAGGTAAATCAATAAATTTAAGTCCACTGGTAAGATTGCACTGCAAGTTTAAAGAGGTATACAGTTTGCTTTCTTTCTTTTTGCTTTCCTTCGCACAAAAGTGGTGTGACATGTTAATACTAGCAAAACATGTAGGTAAACAAGATAATTTTCATCCGAAGTGAATTGTGAGTGATTCATAATAAACACTTTATAAAATAGTAAAATGATTTGTGTGGTATGGATACTGCAATTCTGTCTTCTGTCAGGCCCTGTAATGAAGGAGCAGACATTTGTCAGCGCTCAGAACAACACAGCCCCCAACAATTCAGTCTGTAATTGAACTGAGAAAAGGGAACAGC
>OMNW01012804.1:20980-31964 GCA_900303245.1 Selene dorsalis | reverse complement strand
CCGGAACCGGAACCCGAACCGGGACCAGAACCGGGTTCGGGACCGGGACCCGAACCCGAACCCGAGCCCAAACCGGAACCGGGACCGGATTCAGAACCGGGACCGGGACCCGGACCCGGACCCGAACCGGGACCGGAACCCGAACCCGAACCGGGACCGGAACCCGAACCGGAACCGGAACCGGAACCCGAACCCGAACCGGGACCGGAACCCGAACCGGCATCGGGACCGGGATCAGAACCCGAACAGGGACCGGGATCGGAACCGGGACCGGAACCCGAACCCGAACCGGGATCGGAACCGGAACCCGAACCGGGACCGGAACCCGAACCCGAACCGGGACCGGGATCGGAACCGGGACCGGGACCCGAACCGGGAACGGAACCGGGACCCGAACCGGAACCGGGATCCGAACCCGAACCGGAACCGGCACCCGAACCGGAACCGGGACCGGGATCGGGACCGGGACCGGGACCCGAACTCATCCACTCATCCATCCATCCATCCATCCTGGTGATGACATAATCAGCATCTTCATTCTCAGTTATGATAAGTGCTCTTCTAACCTCCATCCATTGCTTATTTTTTATTGCCTTTATTCAAAAAGGAAAAAAACTCCTTTAAAAGAAGTCTGTTGGGTTGTTTCTCCGTTTTGTCTTATGATATGTAATCCATTCTTTCCCTGGAGATTAGACATTTGTACTTCAGTCCTCTGGGGCCTCATGATATTGGGTTTTTAATCCCCCTGGGATCTCTTTGTTCCTGGTTCAATATTCTTGGCTGTTTTTGAATTTTCTTTCCCTCCGATGACCCTTTTTTCACCATTTCCTGCTCATACTCAATCTCCTTTGCTCTGTTTCCATCCTCTCTGTCCACATTTTCTCCTTCTGACCCTTTCAACTCCTTTCTTTCTCCTGTCTCGGTCTCCTCACCCCCTCTCTCCTGTGCTCTCTGTTCTGACCCTCTGTTCTCTGCTTTCTCCTCTCCCTCGAGTAAATGGCCGTATGGTCCTTCTAAAGCAGATGTCCATACGAGTGCAGTGAGAGGACAGAGGGCAAAGAGCTGGTAGAGAGGCCCTGAACTCCCCATGTGGAAGCTGATGCCACAGCAAACAGTTGTGATACTGCACTCACATTTTGAGGATTTTTTGGAGGTACCCTGAATATTCCTGGGCACAATAAGGTTTCACTTTCACTGCACCATGATACAAAGAAAATACCAAAGTCGAGTATGAATTCATTCCCTCAAGTGTCCCAGAAAAATGTCAGAGCTTCAAAGTGTGCTGCTGCTGATGAGACATTTATTCGGCTACACTATCATCATTACTCAGCCTTTTCTAAAGTGAGATCCCCACTTAGATTGTTAAGTACAACGTCGGCCTATTTGGGCTGGGAAATGTCATGATTATCAGCTCTAAAAACAAACTTTTTAGGGACTTTTAAAGGTTGATTTTCTCTTTCAGGGTAAAATACAAATTGGAATCCGACAGTAAAATATTCCACAGTAACTCTATATCTCTATTTTATATCGACTGAAATAAGAACACTTCAGAGCCATGCGTATTGGTGCGAACGTTGCTTGGATCGATGATATGAAAACTAAATCTATTATTGTAATCATCCATGGAGAAAAGCACGCATGGAGTGCCAGCACTGTATATTTTCTAATTACATGTGACTCATTATTATAATTAGCAAATCGGCTCACATCTGCAATGAGTGATTCTGAAATGATGATGATCATGATCACATAACTGATGTTGTCTCTGATGTGTCTCTCACAAATCTGTAATACCTGAGGTTTTTTTCAGGTGTAGGCAGGATAATTTATATTCTCCTGTGAATCTTTGCCAAAACCTAAAACATGTGACTGGGGATGAAGAGGAAGAGGAGGAGGGCAGCTGTGTCTCATTTTCTGACACATGGTTCCCAGCAGACTGTCTGTGCTGTTAACGTGAACCAGGCGGCTGTGTCCACAGACACTCACTGCATCTATCATCTGAACTTGCTCTGCACTCGCAGCACTTGTCCCCTGTCTCATTTACAGAAAAAAAACACAAACACCCAAATGACTGACCAGATGGTGCTCAATAGAAAAATCCAAAACGGAAAAAAAAAAAGCTAACATATTTCCCTGCCTGCCCCCTGCATCCTCACGGCTATCTCCTCACCCCCCCCTCCCCATCCTGACACACACCGATCTCATGGCGAGGGGCTTCCACTGATCTCCTCATCTCCGCCCGGCAACCAGCACTTAAATAATTCTCTCAGAGCAGAAGAAGACATCTGATGCTTTTATGCCCACCACCAGTCCAGCAGTTTTCTCTCATTAATTTCACAGCACCCAAGTGAGTCTGGGGCAAAGACATGAGGAAAACACAACACACTTACACGCTCTTAAATCAGTTTTTTTTTTTATTATTATTTATTTTAGAGGTGTAAAGTGAACCTGTCTAAGCTGTTTCTTTTACTACGCCTCTCCCTCTAAGTCCCACAGCAAAAATAAATGCATGATTATGTCTCTTGCATCACATTAAATCCTTGTTATAATTCATAAATCTGAGCCATTCAGTATTATATCAAATTCATTACACTGCTGCAAGTAGCTTTGACAATGAATCATAATTAACTTCCTGCCTATTCCCTAAAATAGACAGGTGTCAGGTGCCAGTAGCTTTGATGAAAAGATCTTATGTCTGACAAATTCTACGATGAATTTAAGATGATAAATAAATATATATTTTCCTATTTTACCACAGCCCTGGAGAGAAGATAATATTTCTAACAATAGGAGAAAAATATGCAGATGATTTGTAATATCGTTTCTATTTATTCTTTTAATTGAGTTCAGCTGATTGCACTGCAATGCCTCAAAAGTGAGTCAAAGTCAAAGCAGTCTGCCTGCACTGATAGCAGCTTCACACAATTACCACCCACGGATAATTCCCCCTGTTTCAGTCACACTCCGGCTAAAACTTCAAAGAAAATTTCTGTCCTGTTTCGTCTGAAACAAACGGACAGATATTTCAAACTGATTATATAACCTTGTCTCTCATTTTAAAAGACAAAGCCAGATTATGGTCAAATTGAGCTGAGCAGTGAATCAAAGTGCACCACACAACGCTAAGCATATTTTCTGTTACATTTTAAGGAATTTAGCTGACGCGATAATCCTCGGCAGCGTACAATGAGCAGAACGGCACATTTCCTTCTTGGGTTCGACTCATTTTAGTATTTTTAGTTGTCAGTAGCTCATGTTGTCATTCAGTGCTCACAGTACTTCCAGCAATCAGAGTCTTCCCCAAACTTTCCCTTTGTCTTATTGTAGGAGAAGCTCTGAAACGACATTCAGACCTCCAGGCAACACTTTAGCACTTTAGTTTAGTTTCACATTTTATGCAAGCAAGCATGCTAGCAGCTATGAAAGCAATTTATTGAGGTAAATGTAAATATAAGCATGCTAGGATTGTCACAAAACCAAAGCTATGTAACATGCTGGTGTTCAGCACATGTTCACCATGTTTGCAGCTTCAGTTTTACTTGTTAGCTTGCTAATATGCTGATGTTTAGCATGTGTAGGCTTAATGTTTGTTAATTTCATTTTATCTTGTTGGTATGCTAAATTAGTCTCGATACCACTGCTAACAATATGCTGGTGTTTATCACATGTTTACTATGTTCTCCATTTGAATTTAGCTTGTTAGCTAAACTTCAAACTTACACTTTAAGTACAAACTGACCACTGACTGTATGCATACAGTACCTAGATGTGCTAACCCCTCAACATCTCTTAAGTTATCTGGAGTCACATTTCTCCTCTTTTGCTTTCCCTTACTCAGACATAGCCCAGAATTAGTAACAGGTGAGAGGAGTCTTGTGCACTCCAGCACCTCCACTAATGGAGATCGTTGCTCCCAGAGTAGGACAGGATATAAATCGTTCAATGGGCCACTTCAGAGCGACTGAACCCAAATGAAACACTGGAGCACACCGATCACTACAGTGGCCTAATGATCAGGTGTGAACCACTTTCGTCAGGTTCAGTCGTTCTGAAGGGCCCTTTGAAGTACCAGGATCACTAACCTGCCGTCTAAATCCTGCAAAGACAGCGAAAAAATTGACCTACAGATGTAAAGGTAGGGTCAGTTTTTATTTGTATAGTGCCGGCTCCCCACAGAAGTTATCTCAAGGCGGTTTTTGAATAGAGCAGGTCCAGGCCTTCTCTTTATAGCATTATTTATAGAAACACAACAATTCCCACCAAGCGACATCAGCAAGTAAAAGCTTCCTTTGAGAAGAGCACAACCACACTCTGCAACTGTAATGCTCCTTCTGGTATGTGTGTGTATATTTAATTATAGTGACAGAAGGTTATAAGGTTAATAATTTAAATGTAATTATTAAATAGCCGATCAAATTGTCCAACTCTATATCATGGTGATCCATCCAAGAGTGGACAGGGTGTTTCAGTCTGGGCTAAAGTGGTGAACTGACAGTTGTTCTTGGAGCGACAGCATTAAAATCCAAACATCCATTATTCTGATATTTAATTCTAATAAAAAAAAAACTTCTACATAAACATGGAAGTAACTGATCACAAGGAGAACAAGTGTCTGACTCACCAAACCATGCACCAGACATCATGGCTGAACTCTCCCCCCTAAGCTGCTCATGGACAGGTAATGAGTGTGTGTGCTCTGATGTCATGGAGACAGGCCACCTGTCAACCGGCAACCTTCCCACCAGCCACCTGTGACCTGTCAGCAGTTACTCCATTTTATTTTTCAGGTGGGGGATTGAAACACAGGCAGACGTGAATGGCAGGTTTGAATTTTAATTGTCTGGGAGAGAAAAGGGAAGAAAGAGCTGCAACACCAATAACAAAAGGAATTTTAAAAAGCCTTCCCTGCTGCACTAAACCCAGACTGAATGTGAAGTACCTTGGGCTGGTTGGACAGAGGAATTATTTGGTTTTTCGTTTTCAAATTCTTGGACGGTAAAGCTCGATAATAGTATTGATTCTTGTACCTTGCGCTGATTTCCCAGAGTAAGACTGCATCTTCAGTGTGGTAAGTGCTGTACTTGCCTCTAATAATAACCTTAACAAGCAGCACACAATGTGAACTGTAACTGTGAGTAAATGTGAACTGGTGTCTGACATGATTGCATTACATTTTGGATAGACTGATAAAGCTAAAAGCAGAAGATTACAGCTCCAGTTCATCTTGAATTTCAAGCTACAACTTCTGTTTCTTCAGCATCTGCAGCTGAATAAAACAACAACTAACCTCAGATAAAAACAAACAAACAAACAAACAAACAAACAAACAAACAAACATATAAGTAGATCAGAAATGCCCCCCTTACCCTTTAATTTGAAGTGCTCTATTAAACTGACTGAACAAAACAAACTGACAATTTTGACAACCAATTACTCATGTCTCATGTCATTTGCGGATCAATAAAAGTGAGTCTGCAGCCTTGCTGCCTCCTCTCCAAGCCTGTACCTTAGCACAGTGGTGCTTTGAGCTAAATGCTCATATTAATATACCAACAGGTCAATGCTAACTATATATATATACAGTTTACCATGTTCACCATGCTCTTCTCAGTTTCTTCTCACTTCTCAGTTTAGCTTCCTAATTGAGTTTTAAATGTCATTCGTGCAACAGATTTCTCTGCAGTTCACAGAACAATAACCTGATAAATAAACCTGGTGGTTTATAATCCCGTTAGCTCCACTTATCAAAGCTCTGACAAACAGCCCCGAGTGAAAGAATCCCATCATTATCCATGACCCAGCCAAGACCTTAACTCACTTCACAGGAATAAAGGCCGTTTGTTTTTGCTCAAAGAGAAGAGTTTGATTTATGCATTATTCAAAGTGAGTATAAAGTGTCTTGAAAAATGAAAGCCTCATGCAGGTTGAGATGTTTATCTTAACCCACTTTCGTCAGAAGCATAAGGAATAGACTTCTACATAACACCTTACAGTCTTTACATCAAAGAGAAAGCAAAGCATCAAATGAAGCATGTTTTTATTCTGTGGAAATTTCACCGCCTGCCTAACCTGTCTGCCTCTGAAACCAGTGCAAACACCTGACCTGCTCCTCCTTCCTGCTCACCTGTTCCCTTTCCCTCATCAGCTTCCTGATGTAAACAGTAATTTGTTTTAGTGCCACGTATCTTAGACTGACTATACGCACAAGATGAGTTTAACAGAGAATACAAAAGGAAGAGCAGCGAGAGGATTTATGGCAACAACACCAGTGCCAATATAATGTCTCATGCAAAACAACGTACTATAGGGTTGATGGAGGAAAAGATGAGGGCAGAAATTCAACAGTGTTAGATGCAGCTCTAGTCAAGTTTGATCAGGTGAGTTTCTGTGAGATTTCATGTCTGTAAAATCTCCACTGTTGAAGTTGTTACTACAAACGACAAGTGTGTGGGTTCATGGTCTGGCTGAATCGTCTCGTGTGTGTGTGTGTGTTCAGAGGATTATAATGTTTAAAATTGATTGAAACTGTCCTCATGTCCGTGGTCTCCCACACCTTTGAAATCGATTCAGATTTGAAAATCGTTGGGTGAGTAGCCAGCCTCAGATTTTCCTCTTTAGCTGCCCGTTGTCAGCCTGATGGTGTTTTTACACTTTGCCTTTGTATTTTGGGGGGAATTCGCCTCAGTCTGACCTTTTGTACTTTTGTTGAATCCTTTCTGAAACTCTTTACTTTTGCATTTGCCTCCCAAGTCGTGCTCTCGGGTCCCTGTGCTGAGAACTGTGACAGTCACCAGCCACCGTCTCTGTGCACAAGCACCATAAACAATTTATGAAGATTTATTTGGTCGAAAAGGCAGAATAACAAATGGCGGAGGGTCAGAGGAGGTGAGCACAAGTCTGAATAGGTTTGGTCTAAGTGAGCCATTTTTATGACTCCGGGAAAAAGAAAAAAGAAATTACAAAAGCAGAGGTGGCAGAAAAACAGTCTGGGGAGAGTGGAGGAGTCTAGCAGCTCTGCAGCCTGTTCAACATGTAAATGTGATGCCCCTGCGAAAGCAGGGAAGTAAAAACCAAGGATTAGCAAAACAGATGAGGACCAACTTAAGAGATTTCTCCAGGGACAGAGATCAAGACAAAGACCTCAGATCCAGAATTACACGCAGAACTGCTGATGATCATTGATTTTAAAGCTCAATAATCAATTAATCTCACTGGTACTGTTTGAATAATTTAGAGAGGCAGCCTCTGTCTCTGGTGACACACCTCGGAGAGCTTCACAATAGGGAGTAATCCCACACACAAGTCCCATAACCGTGGTGCTATTAAGCTCTGCCCGACTGCTCAGGCTGCTTTTAAGCCACACCGGGTCCCCTCTCTTACAGTAAAGAAGATTTATGGCGACTCACAAAGAAATGTGTTACAACCTTAATATGCAAAACCCCCCCTCACTCCGACAAAGCGGCACAGCTCCTGGTTTTACAGGAGGGCTTACAGCACACGCTGCCATGATTTTACATTTTCATGTCCATCACACCACATTATGAAGAAGGTAAATGATGCTGAGCACACAAATCAGAAATCTGAGAGGTGTGACAGACAGAATAATGGAGTGATTATTCTTCCCTTTAACAGGTAATACATTCAGCAATTTGACACATTAACACAATAGATCGATGCCACATCTCCTTAGATTCATTTTCCACATCAGCACATTCATGTGCTCCATCTGTCCATAACCCAGCAAAACCAGAACACGCACACATCATACACATGATCCTTTTATTTATCTTCAATGTGACTTCACATTGCCGAGGATATAATCACTTCCAGTGTCTATAAATCCTGACAATCATCACATTGCTAAGTTTCCGTCACTATCCAAGTAACCTAGACCACAAGGGTACAGTGCCTACAGTGAGTCACTAGTGACCCCACCATACAATATTTGCAGCTGCAAATTATGTCCTGAAAACAAAACTTTATCAACATCTATTTTATCTGATAAGTTTTCAGTCAGTTCATTTCACATGAATCAATTTTATTCTGGTAAACTTCAATTTGTATTTGTAATAGCCATAACAAAAGTTAATTGTTACAATATTGCCACACAAAATATAGTGTTACTAAGCCTTATTGGTTTTTCCCTGCCCCTGATATCAAGTACTTAGAATGAACTCCACTCCTATTAGCTACGTTTGTTTTTATAATTTTTTTAAAACATAAATGCCAAGAATTCACTGGTTCCAGCTTCGCAAACATCATTTTCTACTTTATTTTTTTACTAGAAACATAAATAATTTGGGGTTTAATTGGACAGCTGATATAACAAAACAGCCATTTGAAGACGTCTCCTCGGATTCTGGTCTAACACTGACTGACATTTCACATAATTCAACTGACACTTCAAACAAAATGTTTACTTGCTACATTGAGATAAGTTTAACAGTCTGTTGGGATCATTGTGCACAACAACACATTTTTCCTTTTGCACTTTAATGAGATAACCTTCTGTACTTTTCATGGTATTATTTAATTAAGGAGTCATTTGTGCCACTGTTTATGAAGTTTAAATTGGAGATGAGAACATATGGAATAAGCCTTGTAAATGTTTTCACAGTACAACCAGTTGTACCTTTTTAAACATGGGTGTAGCTACATACAATATAGTATATATTTTCCTGAGACTTGAGAGGCTCCAGATCACAGGGAGCTGCACTGAAAGCTGACCAGAAAGTAAACCATCCCGTTTCACACAGCTCTGCAGATGCACACGGGCGCCGAAATAAAAACAAACCTGCACTGGAATTCTCTCTCTGGGATTACTATGATTAGCACGTCAATGCGTTTTGTTTTTAAAAATTCATAAACAAAATATGATGCTGTAAATGTTGAAAAGCACCCAGAAAAGCTGGTGTTTGTCGCTGGCTGAGGAACTCTCTCGAACCGGCGTCACTCTGTTTGAGGGCTTGACAATTTTACAAGCAGATTTTAATGTGGCTGCCAGGAGGTGATTGCTTCCCTTTTCACACAGCATTGGACAACTATAATCTGAAGTGACTAGTTCACATCCAATTTAGAGCTGAACATATAACAGAGCACCAGTGACAGGATACATTACAGCTGATGCTGCACTGAGCCTCATGGCTGCACTCATTCCTCTTTCTCTGGACACCGAGAGGAGATATAGCCTCGTCCGGCCTGCACCAGGCTGGAAGCATTTTGTGTTTATGCCTAGTTTGCAGATTATTTGATTGTGATTCCGCAGCACAGAGAGCACGGAGAAACAAGTCTTTAACAAGCCCAAACATCAGAGAAAAGCTTGTTTAAGTCACAAGGTGTTAGAGGATCTACGAGACATGCAGAGAGAGGAAGTTATCTGCTCTGTCAGAGGACTTAGGATTCAGCACCTGCTGCAGTTAAAATGTCAAACACTGGCCTGGGAAAAGAAGAGGAAGAAGAGGAGGAGGAGGAGGAGGAGGAGGGAGGAGGAGGGCAAGTGTTAAAAATTCACAGTGTTATACCTGTGAAACACGAGGCCTGACCACAGTGCTTCACATTCACAGGCTCTCACCTTCATGGCAAAACAGCCAGCTCTTAAACACACACACACACACACAAGGCACTGACTCGAATCCAAAGTCACATTAATTGCTTTTTCGCTGCACTGGTTCGGACAAAACCAAACACTTCCTGTGCATTCATACGGCCGCTGTGTGTGGACCAGATTAATGTGGAGACAAAAGATATTTACAGACCATTACCATCGCTGCAAATTCTAATTACTTCTCTATATTTACACTTAACATTACACTGCACATACCAGTACTTCCAGTTCCCAGAGGCAGATGATTTATGTTACTCATTTTGCATTTATGTTAGCCAACGCTGTGTCGACGTTAGAGCTGAAACTTGCAATTACTTTTGAGCTTGATTAGTCTCACAATTATTTTCACTATATTGTTTCGTCTTAAAAAGAAAAAAACTCAGCGTTTCCTCAAGACACAGATGGCAAATTCCCCTCTAAAGTAAAATCTATCACGGTGTCTCAATTCATTTGAACACTGAATGTGTCACGACTAGGGTTGGGCATCGTTTGAAATTAAACGATTACGGTTCCGATTACAATTTCACGTTTCGATTCCTGTTCCTAACGATTCTCGATTCCGATTCTTTTAAGAATGGGGGCCAAAAAAGTTTGCTTGGTCTAAATGAGTTCTTTTTTCCGGAGATTTAGATTCTATTTGTGGCGCTGGCAGACGGCGGATAGGGGTCTTCGATCGTCCGTGTTCCAGAACCGGAACCGGTACCGCGACCAGAACCCCGACCAGGACCACTAGAATCCGAACCGTACAAGGACCACCAGAACCGGAACCGCGACCGGAACCGGTACCAAAACCGGGGTCGGAACCGGGACCAGAACCGGTACCGGTACCGCGACCAGAACCGGGACCAGGAGCACTAGAATCGGAACCGGGACCAGAACCGGAACCGGAACCGCGACCGGAACCGGTACCAAAACCGGGATCGGAACCGGGACCACTAGAATCGGAACAGAAGCGGGACCGGGACCAGAACCAATACCAGAACCGGAACCGGAACCGGTACCAAAACCGGGACCGGGACCACTAGAATCGGAACCGGTACCAGGGACACCAGAACCGGAACCGGGGCCAGAACCAATATCAGAACCGGAACCGCGACCGGAACCGGTACCAAAACCGGGATCGGTACCACTAGAATCGGAACCGGTACCAGGACCACCAGAACCGGGACCGGGACCGGGACCAGAACCGGAACCGGTACCAAAACCGGGATCGGAACCGGGACCGGGACCGGGACCAGAATCGGGACCGGGACCAGAATCGGGATCAGAACCGGGACCGGGACCAGAACAGGGACCGAGAGCGGATCTGTTCACAAGGATTCCGATGACATGTATTTGACTTCAAATGGCTATGAACTGTGGGTAATTTCCTTAAGCAAA
>OMNW01012803.1:4119-18523 GCA_900303245.1 Selene dorsalis | reverse complement strand
ACTCCTGCCAGTCCTCCCCTCTTCCTTTCTCCCCCACTGTGAGATTCATAGAATGGGTTTGAGAGCAAGTCAGCCCTGGGGTTAAACTGTCCTGCTAGACTATTTCCCCATCATCTCTCTCTTTCTCTTTTTTTTTCTTTCTCTCTCTTGCCCTCCTTCTCCCTGCTGGCTTCTTCCCTGCAGATAGTTAACTCCTCACCTCTACTGCCATCATCTCTGTCAGGTTTGTGTGCAGAGCAGGCGACAGCATAACACAGCAAGTCTGTGTGTTTATTCATGTGCGCGCGTGTGTGTATCTGTGTGTGTGCTGACGAGAGAGAGAGAGAGAGAGAAGGGGGGAAAGTCTGCTGTCGGCGCAGCATGGTGAGCAGTCTGTGCGCTAGGCTGCACAAGCCAAGTTTCCTAGACGGACACACAAACGCACCCACACACTCACAGACAGAGACGAGGACTCTCATTTTCAGAGACGAGAATGGAGGCGGGGGATCTTTTATATTTTTCTCTTCCAAACACGTAGCTGTTCTATTGTGAGCTGCCCTTGAAGACCCACCGCACTCTCCCTGCACTCTCTATTGGTTGACGCTTTCCTACTGTCTGATACAGTGTGAACAGATGCTCCCTTGATAGTCGTTGGCCTCTCGCTGTCACAGGGGCTGTCCAATCAGCTGTCACCCTGACACCAAATTGAACTGTGACCACTCTCCTCCTCGGGTGAAGCATCAGCAGTGGCCGGTATTTCCCTCTCATCCGTACCCTGGCCTCTCCTATCTCTTTTCTCAAACACCCCCCACCCCCCAACCACACACGCACACACTTTCTTGCTATCTGGCTGTGTTGTTGCCTGGAGGGAGTTCATTCTGCCCTCCTTCTCTCCTCCTCTCCTCCACCTCCTTCTCTCCGTATCGGCAGTGAAAGAGAGGGAGAAAAAAAGGGAGGGTGAGAAAATGAGAGAGCGAGAAAGAGAGAGAGTGAGAGAGAGAGAGAGAGAGAGAGAGAGAGAGAGTGGCAGCAGTATAGTGGAGGAAGCAGAGCCGACTCTCCTCTGATCATCTTTCTTGGATAGAGGGATAAAAGACAAGTCCCGGGAATCAGTCGTTGCTCTCGTCTGCAGGATTTACCCAGCCTGTATTTTATCCTCCCTCCTGCCTCTTTTCACCTCTTCGTGGCACTGGACCGCTAGCTTTTACCTCTTTCTCCGGCTGTCCCGACTCTCTGGGTGTGCGTTTGTGTGCGCGGCTTAAGAAAGAGCTGACCCTTTGCCCAGGGGATCTGGAGCAAGAGCGAGGGGGTCGAGAGCGGGGGCATGCTCAGGGGTTGACCCCTTGCACCGCTCTGTCTGTGTGTATCTGTCTGTGCCTTTGTGTGTGTGTATGTGTGTGTGTATGTGCATGTGTGTGTCCTAGCTGGCTGGGCGGTCCCAGCCTCACGCTTGGTTAGCGAGGACCAGAGAGCGGGGATGACAGGCTGAGTCCCAGCCCAGCCTCCCCACACACAGAGCCTCGTTTCTGGGTGGCTGCGAGGGCACAGCCCCTCTCTAGCGCAGTCATCCAGGACAGGACGGCTGCCTGCACGTTTGAAACAAGTTGCTCTCTCTTCATGACACTTAAACAGTAACCATGTTTGGACTAAAAGCACCGCTTTACTACTTGCCAGGTAAGCCAGTGGCAATTGTATTTGATGTGGTAAATGTACATATTTTGTGTGTTTTTTTCACATATGCTTGCAAATCCATTTTCTACATGCACAGTGTATGCATTGGCGTTTGTGTGTTATGAGGTATGCATAGGAGGTGTGAGGTTAGCTCTGGAGTGCATCTAAGGAGACGCTTGTCTTTGTGCTGCTGGTCCTGAGGTTGAAACCTGAGATCCGAGACTGGTAATGCTGTGTGACAGCAGCTCTCACTCAGGTTTGCTGAGCTCTCAGCCCTTTATCAGCATGGCAGTCAGCAGGTAAACAGGACACTAAGTGGAAGTGTGTGTTTTATTCAACACAACCCGCATTAAGTAGAGGAGAGAAGCAAATGTATATTTCTGTACGTGCGATCTGTCAGTGCTTGTACCTGGGTATCCTTGTGTCTGTGCCGGGGAGAGTGCGCGCGCATGCACGCACATGTGCGTGTTTGTGGTTTTTCTGTGTGTGTGCGCCTGTGTCTGTGTGTGAAAAAGAGTGAGTACTAGGGCGGCGTGAGGTTACCGCCGGTCGGCGCTTAAGTGCGTCTCACGGCTCACTGGGCACTGATTGTGGAGAGGACAGCCAAGAGAGGGCAGTGAGAGAGGGAGAGAGAGTGACGGGCAGAGGTAGTACGGGGAAATGAAACGGAGAGCAACTATACAATATTTCTCTCTGTGATATTCGGCTCATTCTGCCATAGGCTATTTCTTTTATTTGCAAAATATTTTTTATGTTCCTTAGTTGTTAAACATGCATGATAAACTTAACACCTCTAAAAGAGACAGAAACACATTCACTTGACTGTGTATAGTATATAAGCAATAAGCATGTATGTATATTGCAGCTCACATAGTTTAATTTCATAATCTTTATCCGCACCGAGGTGCTCATCCTCTAGTTAATGTGCGTTTTCATCTTTGTATGACTTTTGTCATTCTACAACGCAAGTGGGTACACTTCATCGACACTTAACAGAGCTAAATTATTTATGTGCTTAAGTCAGCAGGTAGAGTGTGCAGTTAGACCATAACCAGCACTGTTTTAGTTTTGTCCCATTCTAATAGAGCTCTTTACCTGCCAGCTGCCCAGACAGCCAACCTCCCTATTAACAGGGGTATTGTTTTTTTGACTCACTGTCACACACTGTCACCAAACACTGCCTGTCCTCACTATTGTGTCATTTTAAATAGGGATATTCATTTTTCTTCTTTTCTTTCTTTCTTTCTTTCTTTCTTTCTTTCTTTCTTTCTTTCTTTCTTTCTTTCTTTCTTTCTTTCTTTCTTTCTTTCTTTCTTTCTTTCTTTCTTTCTTTCTTTCTTTCTTTCTTTCATTACTTTTTTGACTTGCAAGTGATACAGTTAATCCAAAAGAAACCATTTGCAGATTAACATTAGATTATGATGATTTATGTAAGGAAAAACCTATTTTAATTTTGTCAACCACCCCATGTCACCCCATGTATAGTTCTCTGATGGTGCATCTTCAGACAGCTGACATCATTTGCAAGCATTTTTTTTTTCGACAAGGAATTTGTTACAGCTTCTTTATCCGCTGCACTGTTTGATGGCGTGCTCTCTCCTCAGTGTGTCACAAGTCTTCACCATGTCCTCTGTGTCTTGCTAGCCTTCCTCTGTTGTTCAGAAGGGGGTTTCTGAAATGGAGATCTGCTGGTAAAGGCCACCGAATGCCTGCTGTGTGAGAAATAAAGACAAAAAGAAACACAACCATGCAGTGTGTGTGTGTGTGTGTGTTTAAAAGGAGAGGCTAAAAGAGGTAGGAAGGACTCACTGCATCACTTTTCTGTCATGTGTCAGTCTCTGACCAGAGATTATTCTTCAAGCTCACTGTGACGCTGGGTTCAATCAAACGAGAGCAAAGAGCAAACAGGAAATTAGAGAGGAATACGAAAGATGAGGACAGACTAAATCAGGGGAGAGACAAGACAAGACAGGGTTTCAGTAGCAGGAAATCGCCTCCTCACATCCCCTCTGGCCTCCCCCCTTACTCCTCATCCTCCTTCTTGTCATCCTCTTCCTCATGGAACCTATGACCCTTTCCTCCCTCACCATTACTTTGAAAGCAATGTGTGTGTCTGTGTGTGTGTGCGTGCTCCTAACCCTTCCACACAGCAAGCAAGTTCACAGCAGGAGAGCCACACAGATTAGAGACACAGAGAGAGGGTCTTTGGTGTGAAAATGGCCAAAGCTGGTGAGGTTGGTGTGAGTGTGTATCCCTCTCTCTCTCTCTCTCTCTCTTTCTCTCTCTCTCTCTCTCTCGCTCTATCTAGCTTTCTTGTACTTGTGTGTGTGTGTGTGTGTGTGCATGGCCAGCACTGTTAGTTGCTTCTTCAACACCCCCCCCCCTTCTTTCATTCAGCCTCTCAATGAGCCCCTGCCTGCCTTCCCGACTTAACCGCCGTTGCCTTGGAGACCATGTCAGACACATGCTCATTCTCCATGATTATTTGACAACAAAAAAGGTTGGGTTAAATAAAGAGGAATACGTTGGAGGTTGGGGGATGTGTGGGGTGATGGTAAGAGAGAAGAGAAAAAAAATGGATTAAGAGAGACGAACAGTGAGGGATGTAGAGATAAAGGTGGGCACGAACAAGCACTTGAACTTGGCCATTTAGATCACAGCAGAGCCAGAGAGCAACTACTTCAAAATGGAGGATGGTTCATGGTCAGCCTTTCTCCTCGCTTTTATCTTCATTCCCCTACTATCTATATCTCCATCCTTTCTACAGCAGTCTGGGTGTTCCCTCCTTCTATTTATCCCATTTCATTTCAGAGAGATCAAACCTTGTTTACACTCCCTGTGTGTGTGTTAAGTTTGTGATGCCTGTGTGCATAATGCATTTCTGGGTACAGAATGTGTGTGTGTGTGGTTGTATTCACGCTTGTTTGTGTGTGTTATAGTCCACTTCTGTGCTCAGATCTACAGGATTGCTTTCTGCTGTTCTGTGTTGTTTTCCCCTGAAACTGTCTGTGTTTATAGCCTGAGGGTAAGGAAGGGAGAAGGTGGAGAGAAAACCAAATGGACAGACAGAGAAGCAGAGAGCAAGAAAGTAAAACAGGCTAAAAAAAAAACAAAAAAGAAAAACCTTGAAGTGGCGCTGAAAACTGCAAAGCACAAAGGCATGCAGGAGAAGGGGGAAGTGAGGTTAAAGAGCAAGAGGGGCTGGAGTTTTGTTATGACAGGCCACGGACTGACGAGGTTTCAGTGTTGAGAGCAATTCCTGCCAAACAAAACGACAAAGTTCACAAGACACTGAGGAGCACTGGGTATCACTCACTAGTGTTTCCCTTTGCTCAAAATCTTTCAGACAACCCATTTGTAATCCTGTCCACTGCCGGATGGGGCAACAAATAAACCAAACGTCTTCACCGAAATTTACCTTGGTTTGTCCTCTTTGTGTCCGCAAACAAATCTGGAACTAAACCAGTCTGATTGCTGTGGTCTCTCTTCACATCTCCCTGGCTCTCTCTGAAAATCAATTCCTTGAGAACACAGCAACATGGACAAAAAGCCTTTCTCCTCATACACACACACTCACACATACATGCAAGGATAATCAATATGAGCGCGAGCCATGCTGGTGTTGAGCCCTGGATCAGACTGCAGACTAATCACTGGTGATTACTGAGTGCTCCTTTAGGAAAAGGGCTGGAGAAAGTGTGTTGAGAGCATCTTGGGATGAGCGTGCATATTGTGGTTCTGCTTGTGTGTTTGCTGAATGGTTGCATGCTGGTAACCTTAGCCAAGGGAGAGCACTCATTGATAAAACCAGCAGAGAAGTCCATACTGTGTTAGGAGATTATCTGTGCAGTAGTGTAATCATTATATCCAATTAACTACAGTATCTTTCCTTCTCCTCCTTTCTCTCTGTTCCTAGCTGAGGCGATCTCCTCCGATCAATCCCTACAAATCTTTCTGTTGCTTGCACTACTCTCTTTATGCTAGCATCTACTTAAGTGTCACCCGTCTCTGCGTCCTCCTCCCTCTGTGCTTTTATCCCCTAGTTCACTCTATCATGGTATCCATTTATCTGTTTTACTCCCCCTCTGCTCCTTGGTCCCTCCATCCCTCTCACTCCATGTGCTCTGACAGCTCTGTCATTAGATGGCAGTAGCGGCAGTAAAGCAGTCACAATGATGGACTACTAAATCCCTCACCCTTTCCCTCTCCCACTCTCTCTCCCCCGCTCTGCCCTTGCCATAAAAGCTCTGACCCGTTCTCGGTGTGGCATCTGTTCCACGCCAGTCCGCAGGTGGCACTGCCCCAGTCGTGGCCGTAACGGTCGGCGATGGAGCGTCTCACCGGCTGCCCCGTTAACCTCCTCGTAAACCTGGGGCTGTTAAACCCTGACCCTGTACACCTGTGGCCTCCCGCTCCTCTCTGGATACAAGCCACCACCAGCAACAGTGTCGGGGGAGTTCCAGAAATACACACATATTTGTATGGCTCTACTTGTGGGGACTCCATATAATAAATGCACAGCCTCAGCCACATCATTATTCAAAGTACATCACTTAAATTAATACTTCAACGTTTTCCTCTGCCTCTAGTCCAAGGTACACGTAACATGTACTCACTCGTTTTCTTGCTGAGAGTTGGATGACATCACTCTCATGTTCATATAACAGGGGAGAGGGGAGGGGGGAGTGGACCTTAAATACAGAACTGTTCATTTAGCTTTAACTTCAACACTGATATTAATCTAATTTCTCACCCTCTCCTTTCTAATGAGAATGTTTTTCCCACATGTTGAACTATTCCTTTAAAAAAAAGTCACACTGGAAGACCTTTTCACTTTATTATCACTGTCAGGGCATTTGGCTCTGTTGCACTGAAAGACAGGAACTCACACACACACATGCAAACAAAAAAACCCCTTTACACATTGATAACCTATTCCAACAGACACTCAGTGTGCTAACAGGTGCAGAGGGTAATGGGGGGCTTCACTGGCATCACACTTGCATACGGCCATGATTTATAGAGTGCAGTCAGTTCTCTCTTTCTTTCTGCTTCCTCTGTTCGTCTTGTCGGTTCGGCACCAGAGGGATGGCATTGTGTTGTGCGTGTTTGTTTGCTCTGCTCCTCTGTGGCTGTGGACACAGAGGCAGCGGAGGCAGCAGAGGGATGGTAAACGGTTCCCTCACAGCTGTGTGCATGCGAGGATATCAGTTGACAGGTCTTGTGTGTCACACTCTGAGTGCTCGTCAAACACTTGGCTATCATGACGGACACTCACCTCTGCTCTTTTGCGTTAAGTCGCTGTGAACTTACACGAACCCTCTTTGGAATGCAAGAGCAATGAGCATGCAGGCACACTTTTATTTTGTGGGTGAGAGCGCATGTGTGTGTGTGTGTTTGTGTGTGTTGTCACCTCTCTCCTGAAACATTATTCCAGCAGCAGAAATAGCGGAGCTCTAATAGCCTTCATCTTCCTTTGCCTCCCCTAATCAAATTAGACTACAGAGAATTCTAATTAAACCCTGCTTGCATCTGATGGCACTGGGTTCACACACACACACACACAGACACACACTTTCACAGATGTACATCATTACGCACTGACACATGTGCACGTAGTCGGTTTTATTTTTCACTTATGAGCACTCTGATGAGTAGTGGTTTAACATTAGAAGAGTGATGGCTAATTTGTGAGCTTCCCACCAGCTGACCACCAGGGTGATGAAAGTGCACTGAGAATGGGTGTGGTTTGTATGGAGGCAGTGCTGCTGTGTTTGAGGTTATTTGTGTAATTGATTTGTTTTAATGCGGTAATGCATGAGGGATGTTCAGAGGAAGCACTGGTTTGTGCAGTAACTTCGTTGTTGTTCTTGTGTCTCTGAGAGAAAAACAACCAAAATTCAATATAAATGTGTATTAAAGAGCAAGTATGAAGAGAAAGAGAGACTGTGAGGCCGGTAGTAGAATTTATATTATCTTTTTAAGGTGAGAACATTTTATTGATTTTGGCCCATGGCATAGTCCTTGCACAGGGACTTTGCAGCAGGACTGTTGACACAGCATGCACTGTGACACCGTGTTGGACACAACTCTGACTCCTGGAGGTAAGAGACTGTGCTCAATATGATGTGCTGACCAGACTATTGCTCCAGACAGACTGGGGCCACAATCCTATCTACATCCATTTATGAATTCATTTAGCATAATGAATGCAAAGAACATCCAGCACGTGGATCATAAGATCACTGTACCTACATGGAAATACACTGAATTGTCCCTCCAAAGTTTTCCTATAAAACTGTAAGGATTTAAGGAAAAGAAGAAACAAAGAGAAACATTAAGGCATCTGCATTCATAATGTAAATCCATGAATGCAAAAATGTGTTGCAGAAAGGCATGTTAGTATTCAAGTCTCCTCAGTCACACGTGCAATAGACATAGCAACAAAGGACAGGTGGTATCTGCTGCCACATGATCCTCTTCTGCAGGGCAACAAAGGTTCTGTTACATTTTGTCCATTTCCTTCCTGGCAGAACACCTGCCAGCGAGATCATCAGGTCCTTAGACTTAATAGTTTTAATAAACATGTATACGTGCTCTCTTCCACGCACCCCCCGGCACAGGCACACACATGAGAATGGGCAAATGCCACTGATCTCGAATGTTCCCTGCACTTTTTAACTACACCATAAATGCACGGCTGGAAGAGAAACGAGCACAAAAAAGGAGATAGATGAGGTTAGAGGGAGAAGTGGGGTAATCCTCCTTCCCCTTTCGGGCTAATTAGGAGTTTGTGAGGCTAAGATTTGTAAAGAAGAGGAACGGAAAACAGAACCGAACCACCCAGAGAGAGAGGTTAATAGGGATTTGGCAACTGTACTTTCTCTACTTTGCAGCCCTGTAGAGGAGTGTGCGTTTATGTGTATCTTTTTGTATGTTTCATATGGCTGGTGGGGGCAGCCTTTTAAGCTGACAGTTTTCCAATCATTAGTCAATGGGATTTCAGAGCTTAGCCATCAAAGCAACGTCTTTACTTAAGACAAATGAAGAAAACGCAGTTTGCCTGTTTCCAGTCTCCTCGTCTCCACTTTGTTCAATCTGGTAAGCATTTGTCCTTCTTCTATGGACATGCATCTGTTGTCTGTGCATGAAGTTCCTCCCTTCTGGACGGTTGTCATGTGATCTAGTAGGGGTAGCAGGGGTTCCTCTCACCTCCATGACCAGTCACCGGGGTGGTACAGGCAGGAGTGCTGCTGTGTTTATGGATGAGGTTGTAAATAGCTGTGTCTGCAGGGCACTTCCCTCTGCTCAATATGTGAGTGTTTGAAGGGTTAGAGATGAGAGGCTGATGACCTCAGGGTGTCAGCAGGAGGTGCGGTTGGTCAAAGAGGGGTAGCAGTTATCTTCCACACTAGGTGAGAAGACATGGTGTCAGAGACCACCCCACATTCAGGGCATAATGAATGAATAATCTGTCTTCTACTTTATTAGCAGAGATTCTTGCTGTTTGGCTTGCGTGTGTGTGCGTGCGCGCGTGCGTGCGTGTGTGTGCGTGCGTGCTTGTTTGTGTGGCTGATTGGTGCCGAGCTGCCAGCCTCTCGGCACACAGGAAATGGAAATGAATCATGGGAGACAGATTAAGAGAATGGCGAGAGCTCATCACATCCTGTTAAAGACTGGAGTTGACTTGAGGCAAGGTCTCTCTCTCTCTCTTTCACTCTCCTTTTTTTCCCTCTCTGTCCCTCTATCCTCCTCCTGCCCCTGTCCATATATTCTCTCTTTCACTTGCTTTTTTCTTCGCTGCCTGTCTGTTCTCAGACAATGGTTTGGCATGGGGCAAGTGATCAGTGACGGGGTCTAAAACATCCGATTAAAATTAGTGTCACACACTGCATTTGTGTGTGTGTTAGTGAGTGAGTGTGAGACGGAGAGACAGGGAGAGACTCGATGATGGATGATAGATGATGGTTGTGACCTGAATAGATGGCTCGGGGCCGGTCAGATGACTTCCTCAGGAGGAGGAGTAACGAGGAGGGGGCACAGGATTACAGCTCCATCACTCTGTGTTTATGGAAGCCTTACAGCGACCACAAAACAAATAGCACGGCAGCTATGAGTATAAATCTTGCACACTGTGTTTATGTTTGTCCACGCATGTGTACAATATGTCCTCAAAAAAACGATGTCTGTCTCTGTTGTTGTGGAGAAAAAAACAAAAAGGGGGCAGAGGGTTGGGTTATGTATCTCTCGTCCTCTCTCACGTCCATCCCTGTGGGTGTTGTGTCGTGTGTTTATGTGTTTACTTGTGTTTGTTTGGCTGCTTGGTGTTGGAGTGTAGCCTCGATAGGGGTGGTTTCACACCCTTAGGGAAAACCGTACAAGCTTAAAGGTCAGACAAGGTTGCATCAGCAGCTTTAAGTGAGTGGACACACATACACACACTTCCTCTAACATGCCATGCATTGATGCCCTGAGCTCAGTAGAGACAAAAGTAACTTGCTAGCAGTAAAATATGCCCTACACCACTGGTCCAGGAGCGGGTTTCCCTATAAATCCCAGAGTACAACCAGTTGAAGGATGATGCATCGATCTGACACGCAGTCGTCCTACACTCCGGTGCTGATTGATGTGGCCTGGCTCCTGGCTCTGTGAGTGTCTGCTCCGGTCTCTCGGCATCATGTCAAGGGAGGTCTGAGAAAAGAGCTGGACAACTGGGGCGTGCTTAGGAGGGCGGAGAACAGCAGATGAAGGTCAGAGGAATGCAGAGTGTAAGGTGAGAAAAGGGCTAAAGGGGGAGGATGAAGCACACGGAAAGATAAGACAAGTGGATGTTAGCGGGCTGCCCAAAGTGCTTCGCTGTTTTGTGTGAGACAAGAGAGAGAGAGAACTGGCAAGGAAGGGATGAGGTTAGAGGGTGTGTGTATGTGTGTGGGAGAAGAAAGGCTAGGGGTGGAAACTGATGAGTGTGGGGGGACGATGGGTGGTGGGAAGTGGGAACAGATTTGGGGTGGCCAGCCAGCTGAAATCCTGGTGGGGAGTGGCACGAGTAAGCTGGCACTGCGGAGGCGGGCATATGGAGGGCAGGTTGGCACTTTGGCTGCCACCGGAGCGTGCACCTGCCGACAGAGGGAGACTCTGCCAAGAGGAAGAGAGAGAGGGAGAGAGAGAGAGGGAGAGTGGGAGAGATAGGGGTGTGCTTGTGGTATGAGACAGCGAAGAAGAGTTTGGGACGGCTTGGTAGTCTCCGAAGATTCTGGTTATTAATGAGCCTATCATAAAAATGCATGCCCTCTTATAATGGAGACACGCACAGGTAGATACAGGCAACTGTGCGTGTTCACTCGTTTCCCAACAATGGAAAAACCAACACACACTCACTGGTGATAAACTCATCCTCAGTCCAAAATAAACACTTGCTCCTCTCTCTTCCTGTTTGTCAAGCAGATCTAGCAGTCAGACGCACCAAATGTGTGTCCTGGTGGAAGAACAAATAAACATCCTTGATAACCAGGATAGTATTTAAGCATCTCACGACATACACAACAACACACCCCCTAATTGGACTCGAATGTTTTGCTGCTAACTAGCTGCTAATTAGATCAGTGTATTCCTCTCACTCCCTCTTTCTTCTCCCCTGTCATTATTTGCTATGAACAAAACACTTCCAAGTGTTTTACTAAAAAGTGCAGAGGGAGACTCCTACTTGTTTTGGGAAGGAAGGAGAAGATTTTTTTGTTATTGTAACAGATGTCAGTGGATATTAGCTGACACACTGTGCAGAGTGTGTTTGCACAGAAATGCATTTTTACATTTAAGCTTCTATTAATCGGTGTGTTTGTATATTTTGGCTGTTCAACACCGACACAGATGCAGGAGCCAAAGGCCAGTGCCCTTGTTAAGCCGCTGTCAGAGAGGGTTTGTAACAGCCCACTGGAGCCCATCTGTATCCTAACACACACACGCACACACACATATATACATGCACACACAAACAGATCACTTTTTGTGTTGGTGCAAACATACAATAATGCTTATTTTGTGCGTGCAAAGAAATGCACTATTATGCTTTTCTTATCATCCCATGCACATATGTGCAAGTGGACGTGCATGTGGGTTTGCCTACAAACGTGTGTGTGTGTAAGTAGAGGTGGGTGTCCACAGGTCTGTGCTGTAGGTGAATGGTGAAGGGCAGTGACTCTGTGCTCTGGTTTTAGGCTTGGCTGTAGATACAGGTCTTTTGGCTGCCATGTTTTCCTCTGATCTGCCTCCTCTCTTTCATCAAGAAAACCACAGAGAGCGAGGCAGAGGGAGACGGAGAGGTTTAAAGGCTGGCAGCAACTCCATGGCCTTGAGGTGTTATCTCTGCCCCTCACTGTGTTGGAGAGAGGGTGGAGTGAGTGCAGCGAGAGAGAAAGAGGGAGACTGTGGGATTGATTGCAGTGCAGCCCACTTCTCTTCTTTTTTTTTTTCTTCCTGTATGGAGCAGGATGGTTAACAGATGGTCGTGTTACCAGAAAAATGAAAATGAACGCAGTAAAATTTGCTTGTGTTAATTTCTCGTCCCCCAGGTGAGACCTCGAGCGCTCACATACACGGGGAAGCACACTCATACATTCACACACGCATCACAGACACACGTGCATGCACGCTCACTGACATGCACAGCCTTGCCCTGCTGGCTTTAAACACATACCATCTGCATGTGGAGAAAGTGTGTCGGAGGAGTGTGAAGCGTGTGCTTGGCTTAAGGAATGTGTTTCCAATGTTCATAGCCATAGCTTATGTTGCTTTGGAATGTAAAGAGTGTTACCAAACACTTCATGTATCAGTCTTCAGTAACCCAGTTGTCCAAAGACAGTGGGTGTTTTGAGGGCAGGCTGACAGAGCTGAAAAGAGGGCTGAATTGCCAATTAGACGTAAAGGGAAGCAAGGGAATCTGTGCTAACAGGGAGGAGGAGATGGCACGTTCATCCGCAGATGAAGACTAAATCCTTTCATTCTCTCCTCATCTTCCCTCCCTCCTTCCCCTGCTTGCTTAGCGGTGAGATGAGAGCTTCTGCTTTGTAACGTCTGCTTCTCCATGTTTGTGTGTTTTGAGGATCCGGGCTAGTCCATAGCTTATCCCTCTGAGTGTGTGTGTTCTGCGGGGATAGAAGCGCCTTAGCCTCCCTTATCGTCTTACAGTAGGGCTCCTGCTATTGCTGTTTGAACTCACAGGGGGAAAGAAAGTGATGGAGGGAGGGAGAGTGAGGAAACTACCTATTCGTAGTGGGTAAAGTATCATAATCTGTACTTTAATTTGCAGTGATTCGGGGAAACCACACCTGTTTTCCTTGTAAAAGCACCGCCATAGCTGGATTTACAGCAGTGGGACATGGTGATTGATGTAACAGCATAGTCCTTGTGCCTGCTTTTATAGCACAACAGAGGAATGACATCACTACAGCGTTTTAGTATGACATCTCTTTATCAGTAAGTTAATTCAGTGTCTCACAGGGGAAGAAAGAGAGCTGGCAGATTTGAAAGATGGTTGTATTGACAGGGAGGTAGATGCACCGCAGCTAATAGGCCTAAGATGAAACGAAATGAGACAAGGAGTGGGGGGTGGGGGGGGTAACGGGAATCGGCCTGGAGATACTGCTTTGACTGATTTTTTCTCGTCTGCCTTTGACCATCATCTCCTTAAACTCATGAGAAAACGGTGCGACAGGGAGAAACCTCTTAACAACGCATTCAGTGGATGATCCCTGACACTCGCCTTGCTCTCCCCCTGCATTTGTATAAATGACAACTTTGTCATAAATGCAGATGCACTTAGAGGTTTGGGGCTCACAGGCGGTGGTGGTGCTAAAGCGTGTGCGTGTGGTCACTGATGGTACTGCAGCGCTTTGGATAAACTCGAACAGCATATGTTCAACTCATATGTATGTATAACACGCACACTTGCACACACTAGTGTGTCTGAGGTGTTAATACGAAGCCACTATATACCGCCCACTCAGACCTTGGATGTGAATGAATGAGTCATATGTGAAGACGCCTCACAAACCAACACACAGAGCACATATGTTACCCTTGTGTTCAAAACCCTCCTACATACATTGTGCGCATCATTATAGAAGAATCCCCCTGCCCTGTTTTCCCATCAACACACATGCATCAATAGAGGAAAAATTGAGCTCTCTTCACTTAGCACGCACATAGAGATCTACCACACCTCCTGTTGCTCTTTAACTAGTGTGGTAGGTTGCAGGTCTCGGCAGAGTCCTTGATGTGTGCAGAAGAGTGATGATGAGCTTAATGCAGTCTGTCTGTGTCCCGGACGTGACCACCACATTAATATAGCACTAATACAATGCACTGTCTGCTGCATGCTAATCACTGCCATACTCTCTGTCACACTCTGTCGCTTTCTCTGATATAGTCTATTGTTACAGACATGTGAGACAGAGGGATGAGAGGAGAGAGGCTGGATTTAACCTGTTGACTGTCACAGCACTACCACAACACTGGATGGACGTCTCATACAATATCAGACTGTGCATTTTTTGTATTCCTGGAGTAAGTTTTAGTAAACAGCTGCGATGGGGGTTTCAAGCACCTTGATTGAAAAGCGTAATTTGGCATCAGCACTTGTAAGGCCTTGACATTTGGTCTGCCTTAACAAAACCGTCTCACCCTTCACCCCTCCACACAAAACAGCATCTAAGGCTGGTTGGATAAACAAGGCCACTGCAAAACATCCCAGTGCGCG
>OMNW01012799.1:3067-15323 GCA_900303245.1 Selene dorsalis | reverse complement strand
GGTTTGGGCAGACAATTAATGTTGGTGTGTCAGGTTGTGACAGGTCCGGGCTTAAAAACCCATGGGCTGGGTTGGGTCAGGTCGGAATGTAATTTTCAGACCTGATCAGAACTCTAGTTTCTCTCTCTTAAAGTAAATGCATTCTAGACGTGGTATTGTTAGATTTCTCCTTCCATTGAGAAACAAAGTTGAGAAGGAGAACAATCTCTTCATCCTGCATCTACACCATCTGTGCCTCACCCTCCTAGTTTGTTCCCACTCTCCATCACGCACACACACAAAACCTCCCCTGTGCTCATGTGTCCCTCCACTCCTTCACAGACCTCTTCCACAGCATCACTCTGCCTTTGAGACTGCGGCTAAACTCTTCAGAGATTACTGCCTTTATTAAAAAAGATCAGCGTAATCCTTCGCTTTAATTCTGTTATACCCTCTCTGTCTCTCACTGTACTCTGGCAGTGAGCTGGGATTGGCTGATGAACTGGGCCTGCCGAGGGAATAGAGATGACTGCAGCGAGTGGAGACAGCTGGGTCTGGTCTGACTGCCTGTCTCCCCATCTCCTAGATTAGTCAGAATGATAGAGCTTAGTCAGGCTGATTCTTTGTGATTATTATGTGTGGATCATATAGTCATGCTATGCTGGGAGCCTTTAAATCCTTTTATTTTACACTTTTTATCAGTGTGCATTATTTTTCCTGGTCCATTCATTTCACTAATACCTTGCATACAGTACACTGCAAATTACAGGACAATGCCTGAGACATTTTTTATTTACCCCTACTGTCAACAAATCCTATAAAAAGACCAAAATTGAACCGATTCCTGATATTTTATCCCTCCCTGTAGGCGTCCTCCATTGTCAACCTAAAAATCTTTCCAAGCATACTACTGAGCCACACAAAAAGACAGGGTAACATGTCCCTTCACTGCTATGGAGAAAACATTCATCACTGACTGTAGTTGATTTTAAGCCAATATGCTCCATCATGACACTGTAGTTCTTGACTAACTCTACATGTGTGTATTAATCTGAATGTATTTATTTATTTTTAGATTTCCCCTGGCAGATAAATAAACTAAATATCTATCTGGAGTCTGTTTATGTAACCCACAGATAAAAAAAAATAGTACCCAATAAATTCACCATAAGTCCCAAGCAGTTTGTGGTATTTACTTGGCCTTTTCTAAAACGTGAAACTTGGGGCTGGCTGAAAGTATTGGGGCACACAAAATGCATTGTTGGCTCATAGATATAGAGTAACAGGTTCCAAATCCATTAGCAGTGAAACAATTGAAACATTTATCTAGAATTTCTTTCAGGGCTTATCTCAAACCCCTGGTCAATGGTACCTATTATAGTAAGCATGTACCTTCAATACTAAACCTAAACTAGATCAAGCTTCAGCTGCTTAAGACATTTTAGCTGAAAAAAACACGTCCTTGTTTTATTCCTCATGAATTAACTCAATCAACTTGACTGATAAGGAGTGGTATGGACACAAGAACCTAATTTTCTGTCTTTTCATGCCATCATCTCACTTGTTGCGACACCGATAATCAAACCATCATCACATTTAGAACCTAATAATCCTGTCAGATGATAATGACAGATAATAACATTATGATGTATTATGTGGTTTATGAGCAGATTTATTTGCAGTCTGGCAGTTATATTTCCTCCCCACTGGATCTTTATTTATAGCCAGTTGGTATGAATGAGCAGTAAAGTCGTGTGACAGAGGAGACCAAAATGTCATTCTTCATCTTCATCAAGTGTCAACTATCAAGTAAAATAGTTGCATGGTTGTCACTGCAGATATGTGAGACTTTGAAAAATGGGGAAGTCGCATGTGCGTTTAATATATTTTAACTGTTCAACTGTTCAAACAGCACCTTTTTTTTTTTTTTTTTGCTTTTTCTTGCTAAATCGCATTAGCACAGGCCTCAGGAGCCTCTGACATGGTCTTTCACATGGGTTCACCACCTACTACAAATCAAAGGGAAGTTAGTGTCAATCAGCCACCAGCTGTTTCATGGAAACCCAACTTCTCTGCCTGCCCACTTGTCCATCGCACATCTTGACCTTCAATTGGCACACAGCTGAGTTTTTAGCGGTGCTGTCAGAAAAATACTGCCTGTCAGAAGCACATATCCTAACTTTGTGACACCCCACAGCATAAAAAAAAAACAAAGCAAAAAACAAAACATATTCCACACGCTGTTGAACTGAAAGCTTTGGCCTTGTGACTGCACAGCTTGTTGGTGTTTTTCTGAAGCGTCTGGACTCTGGTGAGAGCAATTGCAAAAAACAACAACAAAAAAAAGAGCAGCTGGTCTGCCACTCAGTCGCCTTGGCACTTTACCAACAGACAGGGCTAACTTGGCAGCACTCCTTCTGTCGCCTTATGGTTTCCAAATGGGCAGACACAGGTCACCTGTGGCTGGCTCCTCCATGACATTTGATACACTGGTGGCACTTTGTTTACTCGGGCACTGATTGTGTGATGTCCCTTCAGATGCTCTGACCACATTGTTATCGATTGTTAAGCAGTGACTGTGTTAATTCATTGTGTAAATCCATGCACAGGGGTTGAACACCTCTTCCTTCACCGTGAGGTGCAGTTCATCCTCCAGCTGTGTTTATCCCTTTAGTTATTTATTTTTTTTAATTTCCACCTCCCCCTTCTTCTCACCTACCTTTATTGTTCTGGCAGACAGTCTTTTCTTGTTTTATCCAGTCATCTCTTGTTCACTCATCCATCCCCTTCTCCCCAGGGGATTATTCATGCTTGGCCTGGCTGCTAACACCCAGGCTGAGAGGCACAGATCCACTAACACACACCCAGCTCCATCGGGACATGCAGAGCAGGCAGAATGGCCCCATAACAGAGCAATCAAAAAATGGGACTTTTATAATCCTTTTTATATCCCTGAGAAATAAAAGGAGAAGTTAAGGCAATAATATATCAGGAAAAGTGTAAAATTCAATTAAATTACCCCTGAAGTAAAACTTGCTCTATCAACTTTCTCCTAAAAATGAATTCAATTAATCACTTTGTGTGTGTGTGTGTTTTTCACCTGAGTCTTCTGCTTTCAGTCATCGTACTTCTGCCTCTCATTTCAAACCATTTCAGGCCTCAGATCTTTACCTTCACAGAAAAAAGAGAAAGAAAACACTTTTTCAACTCCTCAAACTTCCACTGTTAATGTACCGCTGACACCATCTTTCAGTGCTTTCACTTAAAACTGACACTTTAACTGATAGCACCTTTCAGTTTCTACAAGTCCACTGGGCTCTTTCACCTCAGCTGACCTTTCTAGCTCAACTTATCACTTCCCCTTATATTATAATTTCGTTCAATGTTTGAAGCTCAACTGATACTTCATTTGGTGCAAACTCAGTTTTTCCCCAACATTTCTATTTTAATTGTCATTTCAGTTTTTCCTAAAAAAAATGCACTAGCTGCCACTTCATCTTATTTTAGTGCCCATAGTGTTTCAGCAGAAATACCTGACATCATTGTACCAAACCAGCTAATGCACCACAATTGGCACCAGTTCCTTCCAACGCATTAAGTCTGACTGAGCGCCAGACCTCAGTTTATTACTCACACTTTCAGCTCAACTGTAACTTCAGTTTTACTACTGCCTCATTTCTTGCAAGTTTCTATTTGGATTTCCGAGTTTCCAATATCATCAGACTAGCATAATCAATAAATCCCCATATACATTCATGACGAGGCAACAGCCTGAAATGCTGTATTTGCACTTGTGTCTAATTTTCTAATTTCATGGAACTAAGGTCTGAGGGCTGAAGCTCATCAGCTCTCAGTGATGTTCTGTGTGTTTGTTATTAACACTGATTACCTCTGCTGTCCCTGAGGTGAGGATGACTTGTTATTGCCTGACTGAACATGAGGCTTTAGACTAATCGCATCGATGCTGCATGATGATTCAGCAGTTAGTAAGAGCTCATGGGCACGTATAGTGTATTAAGCACAAACACAGACAACAAATACAAAACTTTCACAAATCAGGAGAGAAGGGTTGCACAAATGCTGTTTAGTATTATGTGCTCTTGGATAAAGATTGTTTTTCATTTCAACTGAATAAGTTCCCATCAGGAGAAAAAGAATTGCAGCCTTTGAGGAAAACAGACTCCGGTTGTTAGTTTGAGTTGCACAGATCAGTCAGACAACTCCAGGGCAATGAATCTTTCTATTAAAGTCTTCACTGGCTAAAAGCCCTGGATGCACACCTCGCCCCTTGGCAAAAATGTGCAAATCATTAAATTTCCTCTCTCCTGTATAGTTCACGTAGTATGCATATGTGGGTGTATCTGTGTATGTGTGTGTGTGTGTGCGTGTGTGTGTGTGTGCTTTCAGCCCTCATTCTACCCTTTGTTTCTTCACTTCTCCCACCTTCCTTCCTGTTCAGCTCCACTTTATACACCACTACCTCCCAGTGACTCCATTGTCCCAGATATCTGCCCTCTGATCAGCAGTCCTGTCTCAACCTGCAGCAGCCTGATGTATGGACCCTGACAGCTGAGCTTTACAGGGAGGACTCAGTAAGGAGATGAAAAGGGCAGCATGCAGACAGAGAGCTCTGGGAGCTTTCAGAGTCCATGGGATGTGAAAAGGTAGATGTTATTTGTCTACGTGCAAATAACAGCCTCCCAGACTGATGTGCAGTCTTTCTGTCTCTATCAAACTCTTCAAGCTTTGGCTGCTGCATTTTTAAAGTAATGTTGATTGGTATTGGTATTTTTCTTCTCTTCTTTTTGTCAGTTATTGTTTTTCAGATTGTGTGCTTTGCCAGAGAGATGCTTGCTATGTGGTCTGAATCAATATTGAACAACAAATACTTCACATGGAGGCTGAGTCAGAGGTAGAAGTGAGAGGACATCACATTTTATACTGATCCAGCAACCACTGAAATGGCACAGAATCTGTACTGCTCTGCAGCACATTAACGAGGACATAATAAAATATGAATACATTTACTTGATTGAACTTTCTGCCGTGTGGCTGTCTAATCATCTTCTATCATGTGTGGATGTGCCAATGAAACAGTGCAAGATTTATCACCTTTAAACAGATTAGATGCCAGCATCACTGTCAAACTTGTTTTAAGTTATTTGGCTTTATTTTAATGGTGACAGGCTATCCATTGCATGTCACTGCTGCAACAGCACAATAAGCTGCAACTCTGTGTGATATTTAACAAACATTTTTGCCAGGTCTTGTTGTGCACCCATGTGACCTACTTTTTTTTTTAGAAATATTGCAGAAATAAACAAGAGAATTGAACAGAATCCTTCCAAAGAAACAAGCTCACAGTTCTGATCCAAGACAAACATCACAGTTCTCCCTCTCTCTCTCTCTACAGGCTATTATACTTTCTTTTTTTTACTTTAGTATCTTCTTTATTTTTTCTTAAGTTATATTTTGTTATAGTATTTTTGTACTTGACCATATTTAACTTTTCCTCTGTCTTGTATTGAATCCAATATACCATGTCAAATTCCAAAATGGCTGCTTGGTAATAAAAGCTGATCTGAGTCTGAAAAAAGTTCATGCTACTCCCTCACTTAACACTGCAAACAAACTTAAATGACTTTCTAATTGTACAATATGCAGTATGCATCGTGATTATACCACGTTAGTTTTGTAATGCAGGGTCCAAGACAAAAAGAGGTAATCAGGAGATCAGAGATCAGTATACAGTATACTTTCAGTGTAAGTTACTTTTTAAATTTTGCCACTTCTTTTCTTCATTGCCAAGCTGAGAGAGATAGCATAAATGAGTGGTGAGTGGTGTGTGTGTGTGTGTATGAGTGTGTTTATATTGTTTATGTAATGGGAAAATCTAGAAAATCAAACTGCAGAAAATTAAAACTATGGTCTGAAACCCACACATGAAACATCCATCACCCTATTTGTCCTGCAGGGTAATTAAGTTGTTCATGCATCATGGGTGCAATTGTTCTAAAACTGTGACACCGCAGAGAAAGAGGGAGGGAGTGAGAGAGAAGAGACAGAGATGGTAGCAGAAAGAGGGTAAATAAATGATAAAATGAGAATAAAAATGTTTCAGCCCAGAGAGAGAGAGAGAGGAGGGGAGGAGTTGAGTCACGAGAAGCATTCAGATGTTTTGACACGCTGCAAATCGATTTAAGGCTGAATGCCAAACACTGACTAGTGTTGTGTGGATCCAGATCTGTGGCCATTAATGGGGACAGCTGATTCTGTGTGTTAGCAGGGCAGGGGGCAGCATGCTGAAGGAGGACATGTTGCTGTCTTAGATAATGTGTTAAGTGTAAGTGCATATCCATCTAGAGCAAATGTATGTATGTCAAAGTGACTGTGTGTGCATGTATATAAAACACTATAAAGTCACTAAGTTGCAGAGATTTGAATCATAAATGGTGGAAATGTGTATTTGTGTGTGTTTGACCAAACTTACCTAAAGATAATCAAAGATCCAAACATCCACTTTCAGGTCAAATCGCACTAAACCACTTATGTTGAACTCAATAGGGCGATTGGAAATGAAAGTGTTTAAACTATGAATTCCATTGTGTTGTGCCTGCCATCACAATGTAAACTGGAGGCATAACTGTGAGCGGAGGCATGGAAACATGGGAGTGAATTCCATCACAAGGTTATTTTTCCTAAACCCGATGTCACTGTGATGCCTTTTACAGACTGTTAACCAGATGTGCCCAGAGCATCAAACAAAGCCAAACATGATCTTGTTAGCTAAGCCAAAAAAGAAAAAAGAAAAAAGATGCATGCACAACTGTGGAAAATGTGAGAATAAACTGCAGCGCTCATAAAACTCAGAAGAAGGGAGGAGTGTCTTAGAGAGGTGGCTTCATTGTGAAATCATTCACATTCAGTGATTTACACCACAACTGCTAATAAATACTTGGCCGCAGCATTTGACCTGAGAAATAATAGTTCAATCAACGCTACGCATCATCACAGCTCTGCTTTTCATTCTCTCTCTGTCCCGTCATGGCCGCTCCTCTAATCGCAAACAGACACATTCCTGCAGAAATGAAGCAGGCTGTAAGGCAGAGCTCTGCCAGGTCTGAGGAATGTGATCACACAGCAAGCTCTTCACCAGGCTCTGCTGCACCACCCCTGCTACAGCCGGCTGATGATGAAGCCTTATTTTTCCGTTGTCGAAAACAGCTGGACTAATTATTATTTTATCTGTACCCTGCAGTACAGGATGCATAAGAATAAATAGCAGTCAACATTTTTACTAAAATAACAGTGGAAATGAACTTCAGTGGTTCATTTGTCACTAACGCAGGTGGGAAAAAAAAATCCTCCACTGAGCACATTGTGACCTAGTTCCATCAGTGGCTTATAATACCTGAAAGAATAAGGCTCCCTTTGTTGTTGTCCTTGTACTGGATTTCTTTTCAGTGGCCTACTTTGATGTTGGTTAATTGTCAGTAATTCTGTTCTTTTCACTGCTAATCATCACCTATGTATATGTTTATGTTTGTGCGTGTGTGTGTTCCTCCGCAGACTCCTCGGTGGCACATAGACCTGGAGCCATGGGCCAGTGAGAGTCATTCCCTGGAGGAAGAAGCTAAAAGGTTCCTGAGCTACATCACAACCCCACAGGTGAATCATACTCATATGAATTCTAACAGGCTTGTAAAATTCAAGCTTTAAATATTTAGTAATCAATGTAGTCAGTGGTTATGGTCAAATGCAGGGTAAAATGCATAAACACAAATACTGACAAATCTGAGCAACTTTTACTTTACTCGATCATCCCCATTTCATTCTACTTCACACTTCGGTCCACAGCAAACATACCAGCATATGTGTACAATTACGCACAGTTGGTGCAGTGGGTTGAAGGCTAACGGTATCTGATTGGGGAGATTTGAGAGCAGATAGGAGGATGCGACAGTAGTTGTGGATGTGTGCAATAGAAAACGGGATTGTTGCTCTATTGGCACAATATGCTCCTGTGACTCCATGTGAAAAGAGTTTGAACATGTCTTCACAGAGTACAGAAAGTGATGATTTGTCAGCCTACAAGCTCTCAGTTGCTCACTTTTGACCTCATCCCAATGCTAATGTGGTAACTTTTTGCTTTTTAAATATGTTTCATTCTGTGATTCTGGTCATGCGGGATTATTTGCTGAGTGATATGTCTCATGTAGAAACCTGACCGATCTGTTTGAAGCTGTAAACTGATACCTAAATACACCAGTAAGACAGTGGTTTTTAAGTGGAAAAGCTTTTGCTATTGGAGGCCAGGGAGAGCTTTATTTTGACAGGTCATTGTTATGTATATCAGTGAGAGGCTGTATCTGTCAGCCCATGACTGAGACACACTGGCCCCTTTTTCACATTCACCTCATCAGTACAGTATTTGTCTTGCTCAAGAGCACACACATAATTCATTACTCTATTGATTACCATACAGATGGAACTCACAGCCCCTCTATTCATACTTAATCAATGAGAGGTTGTGGTTGGCTTGTTGGTCTGTGTCACAATTAAATTACCTCAAATCGATTAAGACGTTCAGCTGCATAATTTGAAAAATATTGAGACATTGACTAAACCTTGAATTCTGTGTCCTCATCTCTATTGTGAAGGTGCTGCAAAGACACAGTTTCATTTTCACTGTCCCTCAAACATAGACGGCCGTTTTTTCATTTTGTTTTGGGTTACGTGTGCTCCTGTTTTTTATTGTAATGTTATTGAAATTGGCTTGAGGATAAATCAGTAACTTATCTTCCTTCCTCACACAGCGGAGCCAGAACACAGAGAATTCCACTCCAAATGACTAAGCACTTGTTCTGTATCTTTCACAAAGCAGACATTCAGCTCATAATGAATTAGCCCTGGGATGTGTGTGTGTGTGCATGTGTTTGTGCATGTGTGTACACGTACATGCAACCACTTGTGTGTATTTATGTGTGTGTGAAAGCAATGAGACAAGGACAAGAACAGAGCGAAAAGGGATTGTCTGAACGATTGTGTTCATGTGTGTGTGTGTGTGTCTAAGTGTGTGTTTGTGGGAGGCTGTTGAAGGGAACTGTCCGTCATAGACACTGACAGGCGAGGGTGGAAGGAGTTGGTGGGGGCATAGCAGCATCCTCAGCCGTAATGCTGACTGACACAGTGCCTGGTGGAGCTGCTACTCAGAGTGATGGCTTGCGACACAACTGTCCAATCAATAGCAGTCAGTGTATCTTATAAGCAACACATGCACACACATACACACACAGATAGGAGAAAGCTCTTCTATGGTCACATTTTAAACAGTCGGAAATGTGCAGTAGATCATTTTCTCTGATTAGGCTAACAACAAGAAATAATTACTGTTCAGCCATTTCAATGTGTTATTTGAAAACATTGTTTCAGGTCAATTTTCACTGCTCAGTATTAGTCTTAGTGCAGCAGCAGTCAGCAGTTCAATGCCAACAGCAAGTCTTCAGATATAAAGTGGCAAAATAATCCAGAGTGATTTTGTATTTGGTTGCACAGTGTGTATTGCGTGCTGATGAATGCTCTCAGCCGGAACACATTAACAATGACGGGAATAATGGAGCGTGTTCCTAATTCATTTAAATACATTACTGCACCACCTAGATGTACAACGCAGGGCTTGTAATCTTTTGAACAAAAACATATCAGGTGACTTTTATTCTCGGTGAAAATGGTGTCACTGCACTTGACTCGATCGCTAACCTCCTGCTTGACCTGTCACCTAAAGGTCTGATTAGACTGAGGCATTCATTTAAAGGGCCACACAGGAAGGAGGCTGTGCCCGAGATATTCTTTAAAGCCGTGAAAATCTAACTCACGTGGCCCGAAAATTTAAATGTGAAGAGTTTGAAATGGAAAAAAAAAGAAAAAAAAAGAAAAAGGAAATGTCAAAAGATGAATTTATAAGAAGCGCTCATCTTTCCCTGACACCAGAATATATTTGCAGAGCAGGAATAATTTCTCCATTCTTCATTGTTTTTACTTCACATTGACGTATAGCTGAGAGGCACATTCACACATTCACACACAAACACACACACACACTATCTTGTTTACACTTGAAACTAGTACAGTAGAGCAACACACAGGTTTATGTTGCACATCATCCTGTCTGAGCCAATATTGTTCTTTCTTCTGCAAAATGAATCTCTTCAGCAGCTGGAGCCTTAAGACATTAGACAGCAGCTCCAGTGCAAAAGCTTCGTGGTTTGTAAAACTGCAGATGTGCAACGCAAAACCTACACACACACATTTAGCGCATGTATGTAAACAATTTATGCTGGATGAGCTGGGTATCAAAGGAGCATCTCTACTTCCTGAGCCCTGGTTTTTGTCACCGAATTAAAAATAATAAACCCTGCCAATCTACTCTCACTGTATAGATTTGTCAGTATATTCAGTACATAAAAAAGAAGGAATACCTCCATTTCCCTGTTCTCTCACTGTGCTGTAATAGTGAGAGACTTGGCAACACGCTGATGCATCAGATCCAGCTGTGCATCCTGATGAATAGTCTGCATGTTGTAGTTTTGCTCTGAGGTCCAAACCAAACACACACACGCGCCAGTGTGAGGTCAAATTCAGTAACAGTTTCCAATGATTTCTAGGGTTTATCTTAAGACATCAGGAGGAAAAGATGTTCAGGAAAACACTGCAGACAGACTGCCACTGCTAATGTTGCTGTGGGTGTTTATGTTATGTCTGGTTCAAATTCTCAAACACTTCAGAAAGTATGGAGAAGACAGTTATATATACACATAAGCTACATACACAAAATCTCTCACATGCTCCAATGGTGGTCCTGAACGCTCTCTGTATACAGCTCATATGGTTCAGATGCTTACATTTACTTTGCTTTGCATGTTTGCTTTTTGTGTATCACTGAACTCCATCCGTGATTTAAAAGCACAAGGTCAGATGCTCGGCAGCCCTTTGGGAACAGGAGTATTGTGTCAACACTGGAGAATGTCAAATAACAATAAAACTCATTCCTCTGTTTCCCAGTATAGTGCTTGTTTGGTTCAGACTGCACATTATATCCACGATGCAGGGCCATTCTGAGCGCTAGAACAACTTTGGCAGTAACCTTTGCTCCTTTGTGATGTGAAAAATGTTATAATATATACATGTGTTATGTGTCCAGGTGTTGTGCTCACCATTGGCTGCTGAGGAAGCTGCTCAAGAGGGATCCAAGGGGTCCACAGGAGCCTGGGCCGTGTGCCTGGACCCTAAGTACAGCCTGAGCCACAGCATCCAAAGCAAACACTGCAGGATCTACTCTTTTGGGTACAGACACACAATCACTCACATATGCTTTTGTTTTACTAGGTTTGTGTATGACTAAAACATACACAAAATCAGCATTCAGACTAGAGTATCAATCTTTAACTGTAATGTCTTATTTAACAACATCTACAGCCTGTACAACAGCTTTGAGACATGTACAGCATCTGAACGAGTGATGGGATTGTTCACAGAGCTGATTTTCTTGCGGTTGGTGAGTTATCTGCAGATGACAGAGCATCTGGTGCTATGACAGGTTGTGATATGTCTAGTCTCAATTGATGTCACTCACTTCTCCAATGACAATTTAGATTTTTTCCTTTGTCATAGAGGCAGAGACATTCGGAATTTCATTCACTGTTTTGTCAAACAATGGGTTATTGGGTATGTTCCACACTCTTTTCAGTGACTCAGAGAGCTTGTATTTATTCAGGACTCAACGTTTTATATTTAGCTGACATTTTTCTTTAGGTCACATAGCAGTTTTGTTTCTTTGTTCTTTGTATGAATATTCTGGACAACTCGTTGTAACCTGTTGTGTAACACTGTAATGAGAGTAAAGATAATCTTTCTCTTTCTCAACCTTAACTGTAAACCCTCCTGGAACGTTACATCCACTCCACTCCACTCCACCTTTGCTTCCTCTCCCTGAGTGGCAAGTAATCTTGAATCAAATCAGCCAGGCCACCGAGGTATTTGACCTTCTTAAGATTGGAGAGTCAATCACTCCCAGTTGGCTTCGTGTTGTGGATCAGCTCGGCCCGCTCCCGCCCCGCTGGGTCTCTGCTGAGCTGAGGTGCTGCAGAGGTCTGAAGGGATTTGGCTGCAGGAGAGAGGGAGCTTATTAATTTGACTGTTGAGAGACAGCACAGGTGTGCTGGCATCAAGGCAGGCAGGGGCTCGGATATGGACACAGGAGGGAAGAGGGGGGTGTCGG
>OMNW01012794.1:0-12190 GCA_900303245.1 Selene dorsalis | reverse complement strand
TCACTGTTGTGCCATATTTTCTGCACTTGATGATGACGGACTTCACTGTGTTCCATGGTATATTTAATTCCTTGGGAATTCTTTTGTAGCCTTCACCTGACTGATATCTTTGAATGATGAGATCCCTCTGATGCTTTGGAAGCTCTCTGCGGACCATGGCTTGTGCTGGAAGATGTGGCTACAAAAATGTCAGGAAAAGCCTACTAGAACAGCTGAACTTTATTTGGGGTTGATCAGAGGCACTTTACTTGGTGACAGGTGTGTGCTGACTCCAATTTAACATGAGTTTGAATGTAATTGGTTAAATCTGAACACAGCCACATCCCCAGTTATAAAAGGGTGTGCACACTTATGCAACCACATTATCTCAGTTGTTTATTTTTACTTCACCTCCCTGAAAGATTTCTGTTTGTTTTTCAATTGCGTTGTACAGGTTATAGGTCACATTAAAGGTGGAAAAAGTTGTGAAATTATTTATCTTGATGTAATTTTTTGACATGACAAAAATTTGAACAGGGGTGTGTAGACTTATATATCCACTGTAGGTAGCACGTGTTGTTGTCGGGCTTGTGTGGTGTGGTGGCGGGGTTTTTTTTTTTAGTTATATTTGTTTATTGTCCTAACGTAGATGGATTCACTACAAAAACATTTTATGCGCAGCAACAGCAGGTCAGAGGAGCCAGCTAACTCACTTACCATTTAACCGTGAGTCATTATCACTACGTTTACACGTGGCTGGCTATTTTCATAAACGGACATTTCACCCTCTCTGCTTACAAAAATAACATAGTGCACACCTGTCGGTTTACAGGAAAGTTTTTGTTTACACTAACCCATGTATATACTGTATATGCCATCAAGAGCATGCCAAACCTGTAGGTGGCAGTGTAACGAGAAGCCCAAGCCCATGTTAGCCAATCAGAATCCCAAAAATAGCATCATCAATTACATCACTTCTTCTTTTGGAAAAAGTCGACTGCCTAAAACTCGCAAACATACAAACGTGCAAACAAAGTTTTTTCAAAATATCCACTCTGGCCAGAGTTTTTAGAAAGAATCGTTTTCAGAGGTGAATCCTCTGTTTGCGTGTAAACGAAGGGAAATGTCTCTTCAAAATAACCACGTGTGTATAAACAGGGCATATGTTCGCTTTTGTGAAATAACAGACACATGCTGAGAAAGCAACAAACAACATAATAAAAGAATGGTGTTGTTGCCGCGGCAGCAGGAGGGTGGTGATGATATGTTGTTCAGAGGATACAAGTGGAGTTATTTTTCATATACCTGACTTGGGCAATTGTTGTAATGTGAGGGAAAAGCCTGCCCTCACCTCTCAAATGACAGCTGGACCTTTAAAGCTTTTATTTTGGCTTTAAGGCGAGGGATCTTCCAGGTAGGGACTGTTTTAGTGACTGAAATACAGCAGCGACAAAAAAAAAAAACAGAGGCAGGTGCTGTATCCATATGATCACAATTGCCCAAAACTTGCAGTTTGTCAGCATGTCTTATTTCATGATCAGTAAAATGACATAAGTCTTCGTGGATGATAGATTTTCCAGAAATTTGCCAGTATTTCCTCTGACACCGATGCCAATATTGCTGAAAACTCCATGATTCTTATTCTGGGAGCATGGCTGAAAGTGAAAGCTTGACAGACATAGCAACAGTAACCAAGGGGGGTGGGGCTTAACAAAGGGTTAATTCTATTATACAATGACTGTCAATCCCAAATTTCACATTCAATTACACTATCACACTGAACACATCTGCATGCTCACATCCATCCACCGACAACAGAAAGTTGGTGTGCACCTGTTCTGTGTGCCTGGTGGATGCAACTGAGAATGCATATAAAAGTGCAGCACATCTACTGCCATTTGTCCCTGCAGGCCACCAATGCCTGAGTGTAAGTCCAGAAGTGGCTACAATGTGGTTTTGTCATAATGCGATCTACAGCTTCTACAAGAAACAACAATGGGGTGTTTTTCTGCTCAGCTGGTTTAGTAAACTAAATTCATTGGGTGCTATATGGATCAGACAACATCTTCAGATATGGATTGCCTTTGTAATGATATAAAAACTAAGGACATCAGCTGCCTTCACTCTGGCAGGACATTGGAATAGCATCTATTTAATCCTCTCTCCCTTATTTAATTCAACAGTAAAGTGACTCTCAATCAAAGAAAGTACCCTGAAAAACAGAGGGGAGAAGGGCAGAGCATGGGATGAACAATTCTAGCAAGTAAATTCATTATTACACAGCAGCTGAATAATGATAATGGACTCTTGCACTGTTGTGTTCTCCAACCATAGGATCCAGACTTCTGTTAAAAATACAAAAATCTGTCCTGTAATGCAGACACCACTTGTCTACATGCATTCCCCGGGGATTATGCAGGGCTTTAAAGTCAAAATCAGAGGATACACAGGAAGGAAACATCTGCTGAGTGAAGTTTAAGAGGTATAAAATATCAATGGAGAGGTCCTTTGACAGATTCACCTTGGATCTGATAGATATGACATCGAAGGCATGCCTTAGGCCACTTTAAAACACCTTTATCTCAGACAGGCCAAACTTTCTAATGAAAGAAAATCACTCTTTTGAGTACGAAACGAAATCTTTCAGCAGTTCACATGTACCATTGTCAGGTTAACACGATAGGTAAAGCTTAAATGATTTCTCTTTACATGAAGAAAGCAACGGTCATATTCCCATATAAAGGCATGTTATAGTGGGTTAAAAATTGATGCATCACAATACTCTAAATAATTCAATTGTGGCATACAAACTCATTATGAAATTCAAAAGATTGTCCCACGCACTCACTGCCAGCTGAATAGCCGAGTACTGCACTGCGTCAGGCAGCTACTTTTGCATACTGTGTGTTATCATATTATTGCTGAAGTGAAAGAGATTGTATTAGTGACTGGCGCACCCACTGCCTTTTAAAAAAATCTATCTAAATCAAATTGCTGCCATCAGAAAAACTTTTAAAGGTCATGGTAATGCACCTGGTCTTTAACTAGGCCAATGTTGTGGATCTTTTCACTTTCAGTCTATATTAAATAAGATTGAAAGGGCAGAATGTTGTGTGATCCTGTTATTTAATGGACTGCTCCTATATGATCTAGATTGCAGCACTATGTTCACATTTTGCCAATAAACCTTGCCAAATACTACACACTGTTCCTTTAAGACCCATCAAATGAAAAATGTATTTTCTGAGCTATACTCATGTATATATATATATATTATTTGAATATTTTTAGATAGATGAAGTTCTCAAATGTTTACATTCCTCCACAAACTATATATTCTGCCAGTCACCATGGGAACCAGGGTGCTGTACCTGCTAGCTAGTATGCCACTGAATTTTCTGTCGTGTGAACTTAAACCACAAACTTTGCAAACAATTCAGTCCCTTCATTGTGTCGACATCGATATCATCATCATCCCCCGTTTCATCTCCACCCAACTCCATGAGGTCAGCAGCAGTTGGAGGAGAGAAGTCTGCCACAACAGTGCAGGCTGTTTTCATTGTTCATTGTTGTTTTTTTTTGGTTTGGTTTTTTTTTTTTTTTTTTGGGCAGTCAAAGTAAATCCATTAACGCATACAATTAATCTTGAAACAATAACGCATTTAAAAAAAATAAACATAACACCACTGGGGTTTTCACCTGTCTGTTGAAATACGGTAACGTTCCGTATTTGAGGGTTAAATATCCTGTTTTGAATCACTACTGGACGGGGTTTGTCTTGTATTTCAGTCTTGAATGCAGCATCATCCCACCTCATGTGAAGAGCCGTCCCACTCTGCCCGTGCTGGAGTAAAACTCGCTGCCATCAGTGGTTTGATCAATAAGACGAGTCGTAGAACTGTGTCTGCGAGTGTGTCCTATGATGGACGGTGTCCTGTCAGATGTACGGCAGCTTCAGGAGGACAAAGTTCTCCATTCACACACACAAAAAAGTTCTTCATTGACATAGAAGCCTGTGATGTGATGTGTGGTGTATTACAGTTGCTAGGATGTGTTATGGTTTTTCACATCTGTAAAATTGCATCCTTAAATTCTAATGGATTAACTGTGGGTACATAAATTGCACCCTTCAATACTTTATAAGGAAGAATAAAAGTAAATAGAAGTAATATTAATGTATATAATATTTTGTATTTTAATCGTAATTAATCATGATTAATCACAGAAATGTAATGCGATTATTCGAGTTAATATTTTTAATCGTTTGACAGCCCTAGTTTTTTTGTATTTTTTGAGAGCTCTTATGTCTTTAGTCTGACTGGACAGCTGGAGAGAGAGTGTGAATGACATGCAGCAAAGGGCTGCCAGGTTGACCTCGATGACGTCACTGCCGTGCCACTGCCGAAGTTGTAGGTCAGTGAAAAGCCGTGTAAAAAACCCCGGATGACAACAACAAAACAACTCCGAGCCGCTCCGAGCTCACGGGGGAATAGTGCTGGTGATTCATAACAAAATATTGGTAAAAAAGGAGTTTCACAGCAGATAATGTCTTATTTAGACGCTGCATCGTTGCCCCAACAACTCCCGTTATATGGATATACGTAGATCGCGAGTGGAACTAAATATCTTCTGAAGGACTCCAAGTTACACCAAAGTTGTTCAGGTGAGTACATGTTGTTTTGAGATCTGCAGTGCAGAGACATGAGCTGCTCAGCAAACACAATGGAGGTGAAGGGTACAAGGCCCCCTGTCCCTCAAAACTCATCAAATACACAATCCAACAACTCCAACACGCTCTCATGGACAAGTTGTGACCTGCACATTAACCACGCTATGAAATAATCATAAAACATTACGAGACAGAGTTCTTTTCGAGGCAAATGCATAGCTGGAACTACATTCCAGACATGACTGCTGGATGGAGTGATTTCTGTCTGGCTGGACAACTCGTGTCTCTGCCCCACGGATCTCAAAACAACATGCACCGATAATTAAATGTAATGAACCTACTTCTATGATTATAGGGATTATGGCAACAGGTGAATTTGCCAAAATGTTGAGTGTGGTAGTTCTGGCCAGAGTGAAAGGGTTGCAAGAGGCAGACACAGAATGCAAGGTCCCAGTATCAAAAATAGTAAATTTATTCTCACAAAGAGAGTGTCACCCAAAATATACATTAACCAAAAAGAAACTATCTACAAAAAGTATAAAAGAAAACAACAGTTAACACGGCTTAACTGCAAATAACAAAACTCAGCATTAACATAAAGTAACACAAGGTGCACTCTCCTGCACACATGGCCTGCTCTCTCTCTGACACGACACGATGAGCTGCTTCCCCCAAATTATGGAACAAGGACGGAATACTGGCTGAACAAACACGACACAAGAATGTTAACTCAAATAAACATAAATGTAAGGAGACAAATGGTGTGATCCCACCCACTTTGTCACATTGAGTCATCCCTTTAAAGCTCCAGCAGGTTATACTACTGAAGTCCTCTATTCCAGGATCGTCCAAACGATCAGTAAGAACACTCTATCCAATTCAAAATGCAACAGCCAGTGTCTGTAAACAAACAACAGTGTCAAAATATACTTTATATCTCCGGTAATTAAATCATTTGTTTGTTTCCATGTACAATACAAAATCCTTCTAATCAGCACCTAATGGTTTGGTTCCTAATTACGTCTCTGACTTGCACACTGATTATAACCCAATCCAACCTCTCAGGTCATCAAGCAGTAGTCTCCTACCTGTACCCACATTTGATCCAAGCCTGGTGAGGACGCTTTAAGTTACTATGGTCCTCAAAACTATCCTATTGTCTCAGGCTTATGGATAATTACTGCTGTGTGACTGTGTAGCTGTATGACAGTGCTTGTACTGAACAGTTTGTGTAGCAGGGGTTTCTATTTGGTTTTGCTATATGTAGGGGATATTTACTGCTACCAACTCTTTTCTCATCTCTGCGCCATTTTCAACAAAAAGCATATTGATTTTACCCGTAATGAAATTGCCATTGCCATCTGCACAGCTTCATCTCTGCTCATGATATTTGTTACGAGTAACGTGAAGGTATAATGAACAGCTGTGGGCACCATACTGGTATTTTCTGACTGCCAGATACAACTGTGCCACTGATCATTACTATTATGCTGTCTGCATTTTAACAAAAGCTCTATCTTTTATCTCCAGATGATTTGAGCTATTAGAACAGTAATATTTCAGCAAAGTTTGATGAATATGTTTTTGCCTTCAAAATGTGACACCTGCACATGCTGTATCTGATTAGCATCCCCGATGACATCATTTTCTGTAAAAATATTCTATACAGCTACTTGAAAACCGGACAAGGGCATACTTTCCACAAGGTCTGGGAACAACTTGCTTTGCTTGTTGCCACTAAAAGCCAGACTCATGCTGCCAAGTAAAGATGAATGGATGGATGGATGAAGATGAAGGGCTAACACTACAGAGCAGGTTTTGCCTGTCAGATTACATAACCACAATCACAGCACACAACCATTGGTCTGTTAAATCTCTTACCCCTACGATACCTACTTGACTCCACAGATAACTGATAGACTCAGGTGCCATTATGTGCAGAATAAGAGTTTAGTTTTTACTACAAAGAGTTTCTTCCACACTGACAGGCGAGCTGTTCTTGATTAATCAAGGTATTAAAAGAGGGGCTGCTTCTGCATTATCAGGGAAAAAATCTATTTAAACCCAGTGCCATTTTGGTGCAGTTCTTACTGAAGCTCAAATTTGGACAACAATACTCTATCAGGCTCCCTACGAGTACAAAGGAACTGAACTATGACATACACACAACTCAGTATCAATGTATTAACCCAGCCTAGTTTCCTCCTTTAGTCAGATGCAAGTCCAACTCCTCATTAGTGAAATATTCAAATTTGACCATTGAAACTGACCTGCAATCATCTTTGGCTGATTTTCATGAAAACATAGGACAAATTGGGATTAATCCTTCTAGTCAACAATCACCATATAACCAATTACTGTGTTTAATTCCCTGTAGTTACTGCTGCTATGAGAAGCTCTGTGTATGCCAGCACACCCAGGGTGCGACACAGGAACAACAGAGCCCTTGTTCAGTACAGTGTCCGACAGGGTGGATGAACACAGCAACAGACTCCACAGCTCAAGCTAATTTCTGTCTTTGTAGCTTCACTAACCATCGGGCTGGATGATGGTCATTACTCACATTTACTCAAATCTGTCTCTGCCCTGCCAGAGAATAACGGGCTGTACAGCTTATATAAACTGATGACATACAAAGATACCACAAGGAACCAAGTTAGTATTCCTCCCCAGGCAATATTGACTCACTTTTTATAGATCATGCACAAGGTCTTAAGGTCCCTCTCTCTCTCAGGCCTCTCAGGCAATGAGTGTTTACTTTGATAATAGTAGCGTTTCACGCTCTTGCCCTCTGCTGACTGGTACTGGCAGCGATCCATTTGTGCTCCTTGCTATTTTTGATAGACTGCAGGAGTTGTTTAAATTGTAGGGCTGACACGTTTGAGAATTAATAGCTGTTAGCTATTTAGTGAGCATAATCAATTATCTAGCTGGAAATTGACAGAATGGGTTAAACTAGGCTACAAGTTAATTTTATGTGGAGCCGTTGTTTACAGCATAGCATTTAAATTTTGTAATTTCTTGTTGCAATGACACCAGACAGACAGACAAAGGCATAAACTTTACCAAGCCAAGACTTCAGCACAATAGAATATAAAGTATACTTGTTTACAGATGAACGCAGCATTTGATTTATGTGTTTAGCTTTACAGAGCAGCCAGTGAGCTGAATGGTCTGAGTAAAATGTATTTTGTAGGCCAGAGGACTGCTTTCTATTTTCACAGAGACACAGCAAAGAGATGGCATCCAGCTGTCTGTTAAATGGCTTGGCATGGCACATGGCATTCAGGGATCATCATTTCAACATATTACAATTCTACAGAATCAGCGACTTTAAGTTCATTACAGTGAACATGTACAATCAGATAAAGAAAAAGGCAAAATGCACAGTAGATTACATCACAAGTACATAATTTTAAATACTGCATGTAGGTGGCTGTACAACTCTGCTTTGCTATTGCATGGACTAGAGGCTTTCAGCTTTTTTAGCTGTGTTATCGAAGTGTTAATAAAAATTATTCAGCACATTATATTAATTCATTGCTGTGCCAGCAGAAAATGTGCCTGTTTGAATGCAATGTAGTGAGTAAGCATTATTGAAAGTTGTGGATAGGGCTGAATGATTAATTGCATTTACATCTATATCATGATATGATAAAACACCATTTTGTAACCGCACAGGCTGCGATTACCCTCTGTTTACATGACATGCAAGGGAGAGGGGAGCTGTGGTGTGAAAGGAGCCGACAATGCTGAACGTAGCACTACTACTTGGTGGTGTCAAAGAGGAGCAGTATGCTGTGTGGAACTGGTTTGGTTTTAAAAAGGAAGGTACTGCACAGTGTCACTACAGGTGTGCAGAACCTGCCTTGGTGCTGTTGGTACCTCATGGGGCAACACCACCAAACTGTATCAGCAGTTAACAAAGCTGTATACAATCTGTCTGACAAGTCAAATAGTTGCCAACATGGATCACTGACTGAAGAGTTTGAAAGAATAACTTCATATGAATGCAGTTCAAAACGACACAAATGAAGTTAGTAAACACAATGAGTGTGTTCATTTGCGTTGCATGCATACAGCTTTATTAGGTTAATTTACTGCTATGACTACATTGTCGCTGTTCTGGTGTAAGTACTGGATATGCTCGGGCTGCCAGATGGGCTCTGCGTCCTGCACTCGCATGACACGCATTAAAGGATAAGTTCCGTTTTTTGCAACCTGGACCTTATTTCTAGCATAAAATACCTTCATTTACTCACCCGAACAACTTTGGTGTAACTTGGAGTACTTCAGAAGATATTTAGATCCACTCGCGATCTACATATATCCATATAACGGGAGTTGTTGGGGCAACGATGCAGCGTCTAAATAAGACATTATCTGCCGCGGCTTTTCACTGACCTATGACTTCGATGACGTCACTTCCGTGCCACTGCCGAAGTCGTAGGTCAGTGAAAAGCCGTGTAAAAAACCCCGAATGTGAACAACAACACAACTCTGAGCCGCTCCGAGCTCACGGGGGAATAGTGCTGGTGATTCATAACAACATATTGGTGAAATGAAGGAGTTTCACAGCAGATAATGTCTTATTTAGACGCTGCATCGTTGCCCCAACAACTCCCGTTATATGGATATACGTAGATCGCGAGTGGATCTAAATATCTTCCGAAGGACTCCAAGTTACACCAAAGTTGTTCGGGTGAGTAAATGAACGTATTTTATGCTAGAAATAAGGTCCAGGTTGCAAAAAACTGAACTTCTCCTTTAAGTCTAGGGATGTTTGATACCACTTTTTTCCAGACCAAGTACAAGTATGAGTACTCACAGATACCGACTACTGATAATGAGTACTTTTGTATTTGTACTCAAACACACACACACACACACATATATATATATGTATATATTAGTGCTGTCAAACTATTTTTTATTTTTATTTTTTATTTTTTGCTCTAAATAACAGCAATATGAATGGAAAGCATAAGCAACATCCAGAATACGGTGGTATTTAAAAATCCCCCTGAGTGAAGATGACAGAGAGCAGCGCTATTTGGTGACTAGAAGAACATTGTGTGTGTGTGTGTATATATAAAAAAATTTCGATTTACACAATGATGGATAATTTTGAACAAAGGCTTTTTATTCTTTGTGAACAAAAACAGTACAGTCGATCTGCTATAGAGTTTTTGTATTTGCTGTGTTTCCTGTAGGAGAGAAAGAGAGAGAGAGATGGAGGGAGCGAGTGCGCGTACGAAAGACAGAGAGAGACAGACGTCGGATAATATGACTTGCAACATCGGTTGCAGCATCATCGCCGTGTGTGTTTATCAATGTGAGTGGGGAGAGGAGGAGATTATACACAAAAAGGACATGGTGGTGTTAAACCTTTGGGCTATAATAACCTCATCGGCGTTGTTTATTGATATGCCGAGTGCGGGCCAGCGCGTTGAGACAGTTAACAAAGTTTATTATTTAGTGTACAAAGTAATGGTGATCATGTGTCTGCCCCAACCCGGTTATGAAGCAGCAGTAATAACTAAGGACCTTAGTTACGTAGCGGAAACCCTGGTATTTGTATAAAGGAACAAAACAAAACTTGCCTTCAGTATTGGCGGCTGGTATTGGCAGCCTTGACGGTATGGTATCGGTACTTGCCCATCCCTAATTAAGAGAAATCCTGATTAGTTGTAGCTTGGAAAAGTTTGAGAAAACATGATAGTGTTTGTACTGGTGGAAAAAAGAAGCGTTGGTACTGTGTGTGTGTGTGTGTGTGTGTTCCAGCGTTAGCTCCATTTTTGCAATGGCTCCACATTAGCATGGCTTAGCGCACACAGTGTGTTTATACCTGTGTTAGGGTTAGCTCTGTTATAGCGGGGTTTAGCACATACACTATATTTACGTAGTGTATGCAGTACATTAACCCTAGATGTGTGAAACGCTCTCTGGCCACAAGCTAATGTGACAGGCATTTCTTAGGCATCTACCTTTTTTCAAAGTTTATTTACCATTGTTCATCTGTACAAACCCTTCTTTTTTCCAACTTACAACAAATAACAATTGCTATATAGTGCAACGTCATCTGTAAGTGCAGGTTTCCGAGCTCATCTGGCAGCCGTGCACATCCAGTACTTACGCCGGTAGTGTAGAAACTGCGGTTAGGCCTCAGGGTCCTGTAGCCACAAAGCTGGAGCGTGCGGCTGCGTGTACAGTGCTACAGCCACTCGCATTTCTAGAGGCACTACAGGACATACTGTACTCTCCTCCAGGGCAAGGCTCAAGACCACCTTCATTACTTCACACAGCTTTACAAATGATCACCATGCCATTCAGTATCACAGAACTCCTTCAACACAACTCTCTCCCACTCAACATATGAAAGCTTTTCACCTTTTCCTTCCACCACTGGAGCTGAAACCAACGGAGGACCTGAGATTTTAAGAAAAGAATTCAGATAACCAACAGAACCATGTAAACGAGGTTCTTTCAGAAAACGGATTACTGAAGAGCATGTAAATGCATCAAACACATTATTAGTGTTCATGGATTATTCCTAATAATAATTTTATTAGTGAGCATGTAAACGGACTCAATAACGTTAACCACAGCAGATGTGAGAACAAAACGATATAAATCAGTAGGAACTTAAGGATTCAATGACCATCCACAAAATGAATGGAATTTTTCCACATTCCTAAGAGTTGATTTTTAGTTAAGTGGATGACAGCTGTTGACGGTTTTGTTGCAAGATACTCCAAACAGGCTACACCCAAACACCTGAGGACCTGTGCAGTAGGGCTACATGATATTAAAGAAAAACTGATATAGCGATTTTTTATTTATCTCCATCGCTCATGCCCACAGTTGTCTGAGCTCCACACATGCTGTATTGGAGAGTTACAAGACCAGGTATGGCTTGTTTAAAGATAAATAAATACTAGATACATTTTAATATTTGAGGAAAAATAGTGAAGTGGGATTTTAAATCATCAGAGCAGGAACAATGATGAAAGCCACCCATGACAAAGTGGAAGGGCCAGGCCCAGGGGTCAGGAAGGTGAAGATAGAGTCCTTATCTCCTGTCAGGAGCAGCTGCTGGACAAGCTTATTGAGAGCATCAGGGACAGGTTCAAGGATGGCAGCTCAGATGTTTTTATGGCTACAAAGCTGATCAATTTCAGTAAGTGGCCACAGTCAACAGAGGGTGAAGCGGGTGAGTTCAGTATCAGATAGGTCTATTACATTACATATATCACTACCAGTATGTAACAAAGTTCTAAAACATTACCGTATCATATCTTTCAGATTTTGGTGATGCACAAATTGATGTGCTCACTGACCACTTCTCCCCTGTTCTATCATTTCCTGAGGACATCCCTTATGAGTGGACCCTGCTCAAAGCTAGACTTTACCTTGAGCTCCAGCAACTGACAGCCTTGACCTGGGAGGATGTCAACCGGCTTCGTAGGGACACCTGTCCTAATGTCCCGGAACTGATAGACCTCAATCTTACCATCCCTGCATCAACCACAGGCTGTGGGG
>OMNW01012792.1:6494-18022 GCA_900303245.1 Selene dorsalis | reverse complement strand
TTTTTTTCCTGTTTTTTTTTTTTTTTTTTTTATGGAAAAAGAGCTAAAGCTCCGCCCTCTTTTATATTGCAAAATGCTACTGCCATTATGAACGTCTTTTTCTGTGCCAAAAAGATGTTGCTGTAATGTTTTCGATAAAAGGCCATGCATCAATGGCAGCTAATGAAAGCATTGTGGATCCTGGTGTTTTTAAAAAATATCTTGTTTTTCCCTATATAAGGGACGGGAGTGCTTTGACTTGAAAATTTAAAAGAGAGAGATATATAGAGAAGTATATATTATTTTTGTTTGATTCGTTATTTAATATTACATCTTCTGCATGATGAAAATGATGTCTTTTCCTTCTATTTAAAAAAAAACTAATGGTTCAATTTCATTTGTCTGCTCAGTTGTGCATTATTACTTGTTTTGTTATTGAAATGGTACTTGTCAAAATGAGATTTAAGAGTACTGTTTTTATATTTTTTATAGGTTTTAATTTGTGCATATGTCTTTTTTTCATAGTTGTGTTGTATATTTCATTTGAAAACTTTAAACTGTGATTTGTGCAAAATCAAATTAAAATTGGGATGCTGTACTGTAAATGGACAGTATGTTGTGGCTGGAGAGATTAAAAGGAGAAGTCTTGTTTTCTACAACCACCTCGTCAGGTTTGATGTTATCTCGTTGCCGTTGCTGGATCACTGAGAAGAAGTTTCATTGTTTCTCGTGTGAAAAGTAGTAAGATGCACATTCTCACGCTCAATCACAAAACAGGCAGTGAGGAAGAATGTCTCAGATCTGCAGGCTTGATTAAATCACCACAAAGACGCACAGAGCTACCTCACTGAGTGAGCTGTGAACACCGGCACTAATATATAGACATCTCCCTTAGAAAGAAAAGGAAAGGTTGGATGTACCAGGATTTTAAGTGGCTAAATGTAGCAGCCACGTGAATTATTTTAGATGGAACTGACACAATTATGTTGATTTAGTTAATCAGTAAAAATGTTCCTCACACAGTTAAAGTTTGAGGAACTATGACGCAGAACTTCACACACAAAACTCAACTGGTGTCGACTTAAATGAACAAAGAACCGAGAGCAAAGTTTATTTGTTCTTAAATTCACTTTTATTCTTCATTTATCAGCCAAGCCCTTTTATCAGTTAGCGAGTTTGCTAACTGATCATGCAAGCTGTAGTAGTGGAGATGTATTTAATCATTTTCCAACTCCAGAGAAACTCAGAGTGAGTAAATGACTGGCTGACGGTGAGAAACTTTTGATATATGGTGCAAATTCATGTAGACTACTGCCTGTAATTTTTGTGGCTAACATTCAATGTTCAATATGAGATTAGATTGTAATTTCCTGTTCTAGTTTTTACTTAACTGTAATAATAATGCTATCAATGTGTTGTTTTAATGCTATGATGTATCTTGTTTATCGTTTCCATGTTGCTCCACCTTCTGCATTAGAAGCATGTGAACACAGCAGTCGGAAGAACAGCGTTCCAACCTTCAAGGAACGTGAGAATGCAGCATCACTCGTGGTAAGAAAGTGAATTTCCCCAGATATTAGACTTTGACTTTAAGCAGTAAAAATCTACATTAATAATACGGGACAGATAAATTCGATCCAGATGAAATTGAATAAGAAAATATAAAAAAGTGTGTAATCTATCAATTTTACAGAAGCTATTTCTACTAATGAATGTGCTATTTTCATTTGGATCATGTTCGTTTGGTCTTTTATGACCACTCCATGTTCAGTATATGTTTCTTAAAGCCTCATAAAAAATATAATTGCCTGATTACATGATGTCAATGACAAGTGGTCAGCTCTCTTCCATAATAACAAGCTTTTCTGAACCCATTATTCTTTCTCTGCAGAGTTCTCTCAGTTTTTCTCCTTCTTTACAGTGCAATGCTTCCTTTGAAGTGGGAAGGGGCTACTCTTGGGTGGGCACTGCAGCACTACCAGCAGCGCGTTGGAGAACTTCTCAGGGTCAAGGAGAGAGACAGGAGAGGCAGCAAAATGTGGATGGGTGTGTCCTCTGCAGCATCACTGCACTAACAGACAACGGGAAAGGAAGGAAATGGGAGTGAAGGAGTGAGACAGAGGGGGGAAAAGTGGTTCAGTCTTGGGTGTGGGTAAAGTCCTTGAGGGAGAGAGTGGTAAAAAAAAAAAAGGCAAGTGCTTCCTTTAGCTCTTGTTGCAGTTGTTTTTTTTTTAAGTGGAAGAATGCAGCTCAAACGTTAATGCAGAGCAGAGCATGCAATGCTGACAGAAAATCTGCCCGATTGCCTCTGTGACATCTTCTCAGTGGGCAGAGGCAACCTTGTTCTGCACCGGCCGATCTCCCACTGTGACCCTCGATGCAGAAGCTCTCACTCAACCTGCATTGTCAGCCGCTGCAGGCGCAGGGTTGGCATGTTTTGATCAAGCCAAAAAAAAAAAAAAAGGTCTATTGAATCTCCAAACTGCACTTTGTACCCAGGTGGTGTTACAGAATTATACACAGTGATTATCCTCCAGCATGCTTCACACTTAACACTGTTTGAAAAAGGTTAAGTTTCATCTCTGAGTCATGGAGAAATTACTGAAGACAGATAAAAGCCTCACATGGATCACAGTCTATTCATACTGAGTTTTAACCTAGTGTGAACTAGATGTAGAACATCTATGTAGAACAGATGTTGGTTTTTGTGAAAGAGACCTTGACCTTGAATGTGTTGACTCAGTCTTTTGTGCTTTGAATGTACAGTCATGAGCGAGCTGTGAGTGCTGTGTGTTGATGCTGGATGTATCACGTTTTGGATCTGCTCTTAATTTTGTTTTCGGACATTAGTGTATTTCCTGTAGCAGGAGCTTTTCCCAACCTGACACTTTATTTTACTTCACTTAAATAAGCTGATTTAACATAATTATGTAAGTGGGAATATTCTCCAGATGTCCTTTAATTCAGGCATTTATCCCATACTGATAAATGACAAATTAATAACTAAAACATAGTGTCTTTGTCTTTGTCAACAAGGAGTGCCTCTCCTACTTTTCTCTGAACCTCTTTTTAAAATTAGACAAAAACAAAGAAATGTATCATTGTTATTATTATTTGATCTCCTTGCAGGTGTGCAGCTGCAGCTTCCTGTGAGTTGCTGTGCCCTTCAGGGAGAGAAGTCGCTGCTCTTGCACATCTGGAGTTCTGTCTTTCTCCTTGACTCTGTTTTTGGGAAACATCACATGATGTCTCTGTGATGCGTTGGGTCACCCCGGGCCGCATGTCTGTATCTCTGTAGTGGAGGTCAGTATCACCGTGGCTTGGTTTTGTTCCCCCATTTTCATGAAGGTCGTGAGAGGCGTTGTTGGTCCAGGTGTTACACTTTGTATATGATTCATATTGTTGTCAGTTCAGTTTTATTCATATTGTGCCAAATACATTCTCCACTTATTTAGTTTCCTTCACCTGCCTGAACGGGTGCACAGATGGTGGTATGGGTTTGTCATTATTAAGCTTGTGTTACTACGTTGCCACTTGGTTGATTCTTTACTTTTAAAATTGAACTTCTATGTGATTGAAACAATTTAATGAATTCTCATGAGAAAAAAATGATAAAGCAGCACTTGAGGCCAGATCTCATGTCTTCTGGAGGAACTGGACACCAGAGGACAGATAAGAAAAACACATCTGATAAAACCCTTCAAATGTCTCTGAACTGTGTGTTCCTCGTGCAAACGGTCCGCTGTGACCTCCGCAACGTGAGTTTATCGCAGAGCGCAGAAACGTCCAGAGGAAGTGTAGAGTACGACGTCGGTCACACCTTGCAGAAAACATCTCTGTCTTAGGACAGTCGTTACCACGTGCTTTATGATATCACAGCTTTGGCCACAAAGGAACTGATGTGGCTGGTGTGGAATAAATTGTCCGATGTCTGAATTTAAGAAAGAGTGAAAGTGTTTGAGGAGAAGACAGGGAGCTCTGGATACAGAAACATTCTTCTTTTTAAGTTTCTGGAGGACAAACCTGCCTCTTTCTGATCATAATGAGGTCTTTTCTGAGGACACACTCCGTCTGAGGGATGTGCCTCTCACGCTGCTTGACAGTTTGACATTTGGACTATTATGTGCCACAGTGAACTGGCACAACTGTCAGTTATTTCTGAGTAAAGAGTTTCTTCTTTTATTCCGGTGAAAACCCAAGCAGCCTGAGAACTGAGTTCTGTCCATAAACCACAAGGCCCTAACACATTGCTCATCTGTCTCTTGGGTGAGACAAGTTCACTTTTCTGAGAAAGACAACGGCTATCCTCTGAGACCACCCCGCCACCCTCTCAACCACCCCCTTCACACACAAACACACTGTCACAGATGCAGACCCCCCCGCCCCCCAAAAAAATCCCACTTCCTTCTGTACGTTGCTTTAATCGGGGGGAGTCTTAGTTAATCAGTCGTGTCAAAACATTAACGGCTCATTGAGGATCACATTTCATGCCAGCAAAACTGAACCAAGGGTGCTGTAATCTCGGTCCGTTGGGCAGATAGGACTATTTGCTTGGGCAAAGCATCAGTGCTTTATCAGGAACTAAGAGTCAGTAAAAGTATTGCTACACAACAGTGAGAGGGCACAGCCAAGTTCCTCTAAAACACTGTCAAAGAAAATGGACGTTTTACACCAAGAAATAGGCCCTTTTTGTTTTTAGTGAACTTCTGTACACAAACAACCCTTAACACCTTGGAAACATTCAAGGACAGTCGGTACAAAGTGATTCAGTGATCACAGAGAGAAAGTTTAGAGTTTTAGTTTGAAAACCCTGAGTATTTCAATTGTTCATGTTTTTATTTGGATTATAAATAAACTATTATTGCAATATGTTTTTGTAATTGTATTGTATATGTCTTATATATTATAATGGAGAATACAGTGGTCTTGCCTAAATGTCCACTGGTAGGGATTCTTGAGATTAATCATTCGCCCATTTGTCTTCAAAAAGTAGATTTACAGTTAGTTTCCATTTGAGGACTTGAACTACTTTTTGTGGATGACACTGTTTGTTAAAGTTGACATTCAAAGTTTTGTTGGTAAAATAGTTCCACACTGAGGTCCATTCAGAGGCTCATCGAGTTTTATCTTCGCAGTCAGTCATGAGACTTTGACGTTCATTGTGCCCAGAGGATAAATTCTAACGACTTAGTTTTTCTCACCAATTTTCCTCCAGCGCCACCGTCAGGTCAAAAGTGGGCCGCCCCTCAGTCTCAGCTGTGCTTTGTAAACTGTAGCAGCAGACATGGTAAACCTAACACCTGTTCGTAATGTTAACATGACTGTAGACTTCCTGGTAATGATGGAAGAGGGTTGTTGTATTTGATTTCTAATCAGTTTGATTAAGCTTACAATTGAACTAACCGTGTCACAGAGGAACACACAGGAAGATGACATCTTGTGAGTCATTTTATCTTTCAGACACGTGTATGCACTTCACACCTTTGTGAGGAGAGTGTGAAATACACACCTAGCAGCAGTAGTTGTCATTTCTTAGTTGACAGTAGAAATCATGTTGTGCATGTTGAACTCCTGCTGCAGTTCGCCACACCAGCCATTCACACATGGCAAAGCTGCAAACAACAACGATTCAGGGTGTCAGGACCTGCTGTGTAGATTAAAGCCCAGTGGTTTTTCTCCATTTAATTCAAAGGTGAATTCTACTTATATAAGAACAGCACATCAGCATTTTACTGACTTTGACAGTCACTGTAGAGGAAAAGCTTACTTCACTTTCATCATATGGCCTTTGTCAGGTTAGATCAAGATAAACTAAGGTTAGCTCAAGATATTCTTAGCTTCATTAGTGGATGTAGTTTGCTCAGTTTCCTCAATATCAAATGAACTAATATTATCGTTCTATTTAAGCCAATATATCTAAGCCGATAGGTGACTTCATCAGAGGTGGAATGTGGAGGTCGATGTTTTCCAGTCTTGTGTAGTAAATGATTTAATAAGTATTAATGAAGCTATAAGTCACAATATTGGAAAGTAGCTTCTTAGGAAGTTGTACTGCAATAACATCTGGCCTTTCATGAACTTTTAACATGTGTTCATTCTGACAGGCCACTCACACAAAAGTGCTCTGATTCTAAACTAAGAATAACCTCAAAGCTTGGTTGAGATTAATGCAGGGCTCGGGCATCCAGATGTTTTTGTACGTGTATACAAAACTGTCATGCTCACATTCACCTCCACTTGCATTTTTGATACACCCTGTCTATTGCAATTTCCTCAGACGGAGGTCCTGACGAAGGGAGTCGACCGTTTTCTGTCTTTCTGTAGGACCATAAATCATTGCTCTGACTCCTGATGACTGTGCAACTGTGGTTACAGTCTCCACAATCGGGGTTTGTCTCCAGCCATCCTGTCACTGAGTAATATCCGACTGAATGGCACAACAATCAAATGAGAGGCCCTGACTGTGTGTGTGAAATGTGCTGTTGTGGTCTCTCTGAGTTGTTGTGTTTCAGTGGTTGTCCTGTTCAGGAGAAAATGGTGAAACAGTTTCAGTTTTTTATTCTTGGTAACAGGACGTCTTGGGTATGACAGTTTGGAAATATCTGAGACCCTTGTGACACCTAAACTGGAGACAGCAGCCACTTAGCTTAGCTTAGCTTATCATCAATACAGGAAAGGGGGGTTGGGGGGGCATGGAGCCTGGCTGTGTCCAGGAAACAAACTCTACATACCAGCACCAATAAACTTCACTAATTTGTTGATGATCATCAGTTTTTCTTTCTCTGTGGAGTTTTTCTAAATCGAGGATTTATGGATGAAGGGGCAAATAAGCGTTTTGTGATACTGGGCCATATAGATACAACTGACCAAGATCACTTTCCGTGCTTATGTTGACCTCATTAAGAGGATCAGATATCAACCAGATGGGACTGACCCACATTAAATACAGTTTTAACATTCAGTGCTTATCAGTTATGTTCATTAAATCACTGCAGGTTGCTGACTCCATTTTTACTGTCACTGCAATGACATATATAAAAGTTAAATATGAAAAAACACAAGAGAACACTGGTGCTGGTGGACATACACCATATAGAGAAAAACTCTATATAGTGGTGTTTAATAATTTGAGTATCAAATGGACACATCTTGACAGGCCACATTAAAGGCATTTGTGTCCAAAGGCTGGTGAAGTGTGACTATATTGAATTATGAACCAGGCAGTGTGTGTATGCGTGTGTATTGCGTGTGTGTGTTGAGTAAAGGGAGGGGCGTGTCAGCCGGTGCAGTCTGCTGCTGACTTTAGCCTGAGCCGAGAAGCTCCAGCTGCTACTGAGCGTTCACATTACTGTAATCAAGCCGTGTTGGCACCAGTTTCACTGTTCCTCTCCACCTCCTTCATGCTTCAGAGTCATGTTACATTACTAGAAAGGGCGCTGCTAAAGATGCCCAGCTTAAATAAGAACTCTGGGTGAGCACATTTTGTCACGTGAGGCTTGATAGATGCACTTGTCCAGTTTATTTCAAGAGATTTACGTCAGCAAGACTCAGTTCAATAAAATAAAAATAAAATTAGAGGATAGACAAGCTGAAGTGAAATGATCTGGCTTATAGAGCTGAACTTATTGGTTGATTGATCAGAAAGACAAATATTCCATTATCAGTTCACATTTTGAAGATAAAATAGTGGAAATAACATCATCAGATTCCATCCATCCAGATTTGCTGCTTCTCTTTGTCACGTCATGATAAGCTAAAACCTCTGGATTTAGCTTTTACTTGGACAAAGCGAGATATTTGAAGATGTCACCTTGGGCTCTGCAAAGTCTTTAATGCCATTTCTTAACATTTTTTTGCTGTTTTTATCAGTAAGAAGAGAAATCCTTAGTTGCAGCTCTACTCGCTTCATGAAGTCTCTGTATGACTTACTAAGATGCTTTTTTTTCATTGCAGAGCCTTCAGCAGCAGCAGCAGCAGCACTCTCATCACTGACCTATTACTCCGCAGGGCGTGTCACATGAGGAATGAATGGACACCAGCAACTAGCTGCAGTCTTGCCTGCAATATTTTTTGTCTAACAACCAGCACACATCTCCTTCTTCTTCTTCTGCTTCTTCTTCTTGTTCTTCTCAATTAAGATTTAACATCATAACCTTGTCATTCACACCTCCTGCAACAGATAATCAAGGTCGCAGGACGAGAGTCTGACAGTTATGTGTCCCTTCTTTGTCATAACTGTTTCAGTAATGATGCACATCGGGGAACTTCCCAGTATCATGATAACTTTGACTTATTCACACCCACTGCATAACACACACACACACACATATACACACACACACACACACACATACAGACGAACACATACACATACACACACTGTCTGGTCGTGAGCCTGCAGGTGGTGCAGTAGCATCAGCTTTGGCTCACAGCTCTCTGTCGGGCCTCTCCCTGACTGGAAGAAGAGCTGCTGACTGGAACACATTTCCTCGGCTCCGCTCTGCGCTGCAGAGGGAAAACACTGATTCAGCTCTTATGGGAGAGCCCAGTCTCTGGGGTTAGCGGGGTTGGGATAACACCAGCGCCGCTAAAGACACCCACATCCCATCCCCATCGCTCTCTGACATGCACAGTAGAGCACAAGTATGGATTTTTTTTTTTTTTTTTTTGATGACACAGGTATTGATTTGCTGTTAAACTTGGCTAAATCTATTAATCAGCGGAACATAATCAAAGTTGGCCTACGATGACGCTTATAATTTTTCTGCTCACGTCTCTTAAGTGCTTTTTTTTTTTATTTTACTTTCTTGCATTGATCTTGAGGCTCCACTAATGTGTCAAAACCATAAATTGGTGTTCATAGTTACTGCTGGAGTTGACAGTACAGAGGATGGTTGTGAGAGTGGCCTCAGGGTGATGATAACTGACTGATCCCGCCTGCTGGGTGGACGACCTTCTGTGGTCTTTACAGCCTGGCAACACCCTTACACCTTCTCGTGCCCCTGCAGAGCGTATCAGCCCTCTCTTCTGCCTCCTCCCCCACCCTTATTGCCCCCTCCTTCTCCTCCTCTTCCTCTTTTACAACACTCCTCCTCAGCAACCCACCACCCCCTCCGCAACCAACCAACCAACCAACCAACCAACCAACTAACCCCTCATCCTCGTCTGCTGCTCCACATGAATAATGCAGGGGGCCTCCTCGATCGTCGCTACCAACATGGCATGTTTTATTCACACTAAAGTCAGACAGATCTCTGCCCAGATCCGTGAGCCGCCCCACCAACCTCAAAGGCATCAACGTCTGCTCGCCGTGTCTCCTTGACCCGCACATCTCTGCAGAGGACGGCCACCGCAGTTTTAAATGGAACTGCGGGGTTTGGAAGTAAATATTTGTATTTAATTCAGGGCACCCTGTCACATCCCGCTGAAAATAAATGCTCCTGATTCCTCATCATCCATTTTCCATCCAATTTGCCTCCTGTCCTCTGTTGTTGTTGTTGTTGTTGCTTGTTTGTGTCTTTTCAAGGTTGCATCGTTTGTCTTTAGTTTTAGAAACGCTCCTTCCTGCTGAGGCCGTCCTCCTGTAATAAACGAACCCACAGGTCGTCTGAGCAAGCAGCTTTTTATGACCCATAGTTATGGGAGCAAAGGAGGAGGAAAGGTGACGTAGTATGAAGTGTGACAAAGTCCACACTGGCAGGAGGAGGAGGGCTGAGGTGGATGGACACAGGAGACTGCAGTTCATTTGAAACCATAACAAAGTAGTTTCTGTGCCTAGACGTGACCAAACCCTGATGCTCCCACCACAACCACCATGTTGTTACTGTTACCATGACGTCAAAGGTCCCGCTACGCCCATGCCATGTTGGTGCTATTTTAGGAGGTGCTGCTACAGGTCCTACCAGAGGAGATGGTCAAACGCTGGAGAACGTTATAGGACTTTGTTAAAGCGCTTTTCTGACACTAAAATGCTTTTGATGGCTCTTTTTGTCAATGAGCTGTTACTGCTCTCTAACGTGGCCTCCTTTATAAAGGGTTCCTGTCTGATCATCAACTGTCTGATCCTCAGTCTATAAAGCTTCAGTGAATAACAGATAACCTATGAATTCAGACACATTTACAACTTCCAAGCCTTTACGAACAGGGTTTTTTTCTACTGATGTGCTTTACTTGGGATCAGCTGTGCACTCACGACTATTTCATTGTGTCTTTAATTCACAGGGCAGCAAACAAAGTCAATGTGTGCCGATGTTTACCTGGACCACCGTCCTGAAGGTGAGTCATCCTCAAACCCAACTGTTTTGTGTATCATTTGAACATGCCTGCACCTACGAGTAACCACCTGTGTTCCTGTTTTGAAAACAACACGCTTCCCTTGCTCTAACTGACGGTGTTGCCACATCAGAGTTTTTTCACCCTTATCTCTCAGTCTGATCACCTCCGCTCATTGTCTTATGGTATAGTCTGAGAGCTGCTTTGGTCATGCATTGCCGACCCTCCATGGCCAAGTCAGTGCCGGTGACAGGACTGTGATGAAGCATTTGTTACCCTTCAGGACTCAGGTGTCTACACCTCTCTGAAGAACTTGATTTATGAAGCATTTGTTCTACTTACAGTCTTCAACAGTCACTAGTTCAATTCCAGGGACATTCAGCTCAGATGGAATTGAGAATATTTCACGTGGAAATTACTATGTGAAGTATCCCAGCGGCTGAAACAGGTCAGACAGCGAGGTGTCAGACGATGCTTTGTGTCTGCTCTCACCAACAACGATCTCTTGCATCATCCCGTCTCTCTTTAGTATGCATCCCCAAAAAATGATCCCTCACCTCTGAGTGGTGAAACGTCCAGTGTCCAGATGGTCCGACCATGGCAGCCTCTTCATCCTTGGAAGCATGTGCTGTTAAGATTGGCTGTTACCACACACAAATACTGCTCCATGATTTTCTCTTACCAAAGAACACAAGCACATAAAAAATAATGGAAATTTTTTTTTTTCATTATTGTATTTTCACTTTCATGTGCATTAATTATCAAAGTAAACTGATTGATTTCACCCACATCTCCTCATGTGAGTCTGTTTTTATAAAGACAGCCTCAATGACCCATATACAGATAGTACTCTGCTTTGTTTTACAACAAAGACTTTCATCACAATATACACTACGTATACAAGTTGTTCCTGATGACACATTTGATTAAGACATGACGTAGGTCTATGCCCATCCAGGAAGTGGGTCAAAGGCAAAATGTCTTATTCATGCTTTGAAATCACTCAGATGTAACAAGATAAAAAAAAAAGTCCAATTGAGATCATCTTTTGAAACAGCTCTCTTCTCACTGACTCTCTTTGTGGCTTCTATATTTTATGGTTTATTAAATTGTTCTTCATTCAACATAATAAAGTAACATTAGTAAAGCTTCTGCCTGAAAATATACAGTAAAAATCAATCTGTAAGAAATCAGCTCAAAAATAAAACCTTATATAAATGCTCTATCTTAATATTTTTTATTTAGATGTTTGAAAAAAAGGATCCAAATCAATAATG
>OMNW01012785.1:3740-15661 GCA_900303245.1 Selene dorsalis | reverse complement strand
TCTGACCCCTGACCCCGCCCCTCGCTGAATGACCTCACCTCTGACCCTTTACCTCTTTGCCACCGTGGCTGGTGACTGTGGCGTTTCCAGGAGGCTCCGGCTAATTGGGTCAGATTGCGGAGAAAAGCGCATTACGCCTGAAATTGGAAACATATGCAGCTACACCTCAGTGTGTATCTGTATGAGTGTGTGTATGTGTGTGTGTGTGTGTGGTGCAGCTGAACGTAGGGGAAGAGGTGGCGGAGGAGGTGCAGCGAGTTCAGGAGGTGAGGTCAGTGATGAAAACATAAAACTAATCAGGTGGAGAGAGAGTGGACGACAAAGATGGAGAGATTCAAAATGTTCAAAGATGGAAGAAGAAGAGCTGATGAAGGATTGTTCACCAGGGACGTCGGGGGGGTCCGGCGTTTGACGCGGTGTCTCTGTGGCACTGAGACGCACTGTTGGCCTGGACCATGACGGCTCGGCTCAGCTATTTTCAGTAATTGCCGTAATAGCCGCCGTCCAATTACGCTCAGATCTGCGTTTCAGCTGACAGAGGATGTCCGAGCTGATGTCTGGTGGAGGGAAAGATCCAATCAGAGGAATCAGAGGTTGTAACAGTGACATCTGGAAACTAAGAAAAATGCCCCAGTGTGTGTGTGTTTTGTTTTTCTGAAGAGGTCAGGATCCAAAATGACGATCATAAACAGTTAAATTATCCCGTTGAAACCAACATCAGACTTATGACAGAGTGTGTGTGACGTTGTCAGAGGTTTTCCTCCTGTAGAAAGCAGAACAGTACAATAAAACAGACCTGTTTTTGCTTTTATGGGGCTTTAATAATAGTCCTGAAAATCTGTTTGGGCCATGAAAATTGTGTCTGTTCAAAAGCCAATCCTCATTTGGAAAAAGCAGAAAACTACTGAGTTTGATTCCTGCCGTTATCAGGACTCATATTTAAAGGCTCCTAAAGACTTGGGGATTAAGAAAATCCTTTAATGTGACATGTTATTGTGACAGTATCAAGGAAAACTTGTTCTGTGAATGAAGATAACTGCTGCAGGTCTGAATGTAAACATGTGTAGGTGTGTGAGAGAGAGAGAGAGAGAGAGGGAGGGTAACAGCCTAAAACAACAACGTTTGCACATCCCTGCCTTTTCAATCGTCATCTTTATTTGACCGTCACTCCTGTCCACACTTAGCTAACAACTTTCTCCTGCTGTCTCCCTCTCTCTCTCTCTCTCTCTCTCTCTCCCTCTCACTTGAACTCTCACTGATGCACCCTGGGGTGGAAATATCTAAGTGTATGCAGGGCAAGTTCAGACAAAGAAGGAGATAAAGAGAATGGTGGGAGGGTTGAGAGGATTTCAAGCGACTGACACTAAATGCCAAGAGGGAGGAATGCCATGAGGGAGGCACCGGGGAGTGTGTGTGTGTGTGTGTGCATCTGTGTTTGTCTTGGGCAAGTTAATGGTAAATCTGGCAGAAGATTAGTGAAGCTACTGTGAGGAGGGAACGGTCAGGAGAGACAGGACGAAATGGGAACGACAGCGAGTGTGTATGTGTGTGTGTTTGCGCAATCAGTCAACGAGGGCAAGTAAATCAACGCTGCCTTCCATCTGAGGGTATTGACAGTGTTAAATGTCGCCGTCCCTGAGTGAAGACTGCACTTTAGTCTGCCTCTCTATACAGAAGTGACCCGTTTTAGCGGCTTGGAGTTTGAAAAACCTCTTTTCATGATCCCCCTTCTCTTTCTGTGCCTCCTCTCCCGGTCCCTATCTCTCCCATCCCTAAACTCTTTCATGAGCAGTCTCTCAGGGGCAGGGTTGTAACACAACCCTCCCCTCCTTTGTCTCCATTCTTTTCCTTATCCTTTCATCTTTTTAAACATTCAGGGGGAAAGGGGTTTGGTGAGATGGAAACCACTACTTGGTAAAGCAAAGAAAGAGATAGCATGTGAGAGAGCAAGAGAGAGAGAGAAGCTGGGAGTGGAGGTGGGAGGTAAGAGGGGGGAGGCAGAGTCTCCCCCTCTCTGCTCATCCGCCAATTTATGGCTCTCCCTTTTCAACAAGGCCATTCAAGGTGGGGAGGCTCAGTGGATGCGCCTTTCTTGTGGGTCAATAGCGGTGAACCTTCAGTCTGGTCTGTATGGGGACCACTTATCTGCTCCGAGGACCCGTTGAACTGTCTGTCGGCCTTGTGTCTCCTCCTCCGGGCCTTTGCCGAGATTCCCCCAAAGACCTGTGAGTGGACAGAGTCCGGACCAGTCACCGGCTCCTGTTTCCACGCTTTAAACTTTAAAGGCGTCGTGAACCGCCTGCACTCCCCCAACCTAAAAACACAGACAAACAACAACTGAGTGTACATGTTCTTGTAATTAAAACACATAGCATATCAGCATATGTCTGTGAACACGGATGGTTTCATGTAAAATGTAAAAATAAATTTTAAGAACATCTTTGTGCCTGCGGGGCAAAGCTAAGACATGGCACAGTACCAACCTCTGCTTTCCAGCTGTTTGAACACACTGTGGTGTCTCTGAAATAAAAGCTCAAAATAAAATATTTTGAATTAATCATGAATTTAATCTATTCTGGAAACAAAAACATTGCTCTTGCTCACTTTCTGTCCAGTTAATTTCAAACCAGCCAGACTTGTGCTGATCCTCCAACATGTGAAGCCACAGTCTGGTTATGTTCTGATGTTTTGGGTCATAATCTTTCTGCAGGACCAGGTGTTTGTTACCTGCCTTTTCCTCACCTTTCTGCAGTACAGTATTGTCCTATTAATGCATCAGAGGTTGCAGTAACAGTTCCCACACTGTCTTTGTACAGACAGAGGGTGTGTAAAGCCTTAATTCTCATGGCTTTGTTTACTTCACTTGCTGTAGGAAATCTTAAAGTTAACATGTTTTAATCCAAGAAAAAGAAAAGTGATCTTTTTTTTTTTTTAGTTTGTAAAATAAATCTGTAAATTTATTACTGGAATAACTTATTTTAACATTTAACTTGACACATCAAAATTACCATAAAAAATAAACAACCTCGGAGTAACGAGCCAGAACAGAACTATGACAAAAATGTGCAAAAGAATGCATGTTGTAAAAGACGTTTCCATGCATTAGTTTTCAGTTTCCTCAACAATAAAAAAACATTACATTTGACATCCAAGATAAGCCGGGACATGAACGCAGGACAGTGAGGACGTTTGTGAAGTGTTTTGAATATTTGCATAAAACGTTGGCATTCTGCCGGTGTTACACAAGAGTGATCCCTTTTACATCTGAGGTTATTACCGGTTAAAGTGTTGATAAATAACAGTTGGTTGGGGTGACAATGATGATGATGATGATGATGATGATGATGATGGTAAGGGGTGGGATTCAGGGGGGCATCATGCTCAACATTGCCTCGGGCCCTGAAATCAGCAGTTCAGCCCCTGTTAAAATGCATGTGTTGAATTAAGAGTATACTGCACAGTAAATTTAAAAAAAAAGTTGACCTAGTTTTTCAAACAATGCCAGTGTGTAGAGTATCTTCTTAAATATTTTGAGGATACATGTATTGACTGTTTTTTTTGTTTGTTTGTTTGTTTATATAAATCATTCTCTACCTGCATAAAGAGACATTTTCTTTGCATTTGCTCTCCTGTGTCAACAAAGCTTTGAAAGTAGGTCTTCGAAACCACCTATGAGGACATCAAAACCAAAACTATCCTGTCAAAGTGCCCTTAAGCAACCAGCAGCCACACGTACCTGCCAAATAGCCAGAAAGTGAGCGCACACAAAAAATATCTGGCACAAGCAAACAGGAAGCAATCCGAAAACATACTCGGATTTTAAAACACGAGGCGACATCCTCCCGTTTGATTGTGCCAAATGGGATTATGTTGCACCCCTTGCACTTACAGACATTGGAGCCCTGACGAATCGCACCACCCAGCTTCACTACAGCTTGTTTGTAATAATTTGCACTGAGACAAACCAAGAATGAACTCTCTTGGACGTGTGTCAACAACACACTGCTGGTAATTCATCAAATTGCTTTCTTGTGAAGTGTGGGGCGGGGATGAAAAAAAAAACAAAACCAGGGGAAGTAAAGGTAAAAAAAAAAAAAATCTCAGTCACGCACATGTGAAGTCACACAACTGGATATATATATCAAATCAAGCTAGCGAGGAAATGTGACTTTTTTTTTTTGGCTAAGTTTGCGCACCAAAACTTGACTAACTGTGCCTCTGTGTTGGAAACAAGTCTTGGACACATCTGCCCTCGAAGGCGTGTGAAGTTAGATCTCTTTTCAATATACTAACCTCCCGAAGTAAAAAAAAAAAAAAAAAAACTTCGGCTTGTCTTTGCGCTTCCCAGGAGAAATCGGAGTCGTTAGCTTGCCAAGCTAGCGGTAGCTAACGAGAGACAGCGCCGGAAGCAGCCGTTGGTGTCTTTCAAAATAAAAGCTCCCTCGCTAGTCTAACGTTTCGTCGCGAGCCAACTCGCGTCGGGTTCTATTTTGGAAGTCGCGAACGGAAGTTGTATTTCCAACTGGTGCTAACTTCACGGACTGTCCGACTTTACGCGTTCCAGGCGGAGTTCAGGTCTTAAAACATTTGGCCAACTTCTTCACCTCTCCACTTCTTCGTTCACATATTTGAACTCAGATACCTCCCCCACCGGCCCGCCTCGGAGGAGTAACAGCTCATGGAATATCTACATTTTAAGCCATATTTTCTTCTTTGATACCTTTCTGAGGTTTTTTTTTCTTCCTCTCTCTCTGTCTCTCTCTCTCTCCTCTGCTCAGTTTTGGAGGCGCTTCCCCGGGACAGGATTCAAGTTTTCTGGTTCATTATACTTTTTTTTTATTTTTTATTACTATCTTGTTTTTCCTCGTCGGATCTTGAGGGGCCACATGCGATGTCACGGACTATTAAAAGAAGAAAGAAATGTTTGTGACTAGTTTTGCGGTAACGAAAGTGCGAAAGTGTTGTTTGACTTTAATTTTTTAAACCAGTTGAGCAACTGGCGACAAGACTCTGAAATCAATGTGGTGTCAGCTGGAAGGACGCGGGGTCCGGATCTCACCTAAACGGTACGGTTCTAAATTATACTTGCAGGCCTTGAACGCCACACCAAACACTACTATTAGCACGTTTGAATTATTTAAAATATAATCGATTTATTCCGTTTACTAAATACACCAGTGGTTACATAATGAGGAAAAAAATTTAATAAGGAATTATTAGACATTTCGTTATATATTTACATGATTATCTGTCACCGCAGTCACGTTATCAGTGCACACAGAAATAACTGACATGTTTTTAATTGATTTTCCTTCCAATAACATTTTATTCATGAGGCTCCTAAGAATTATTAGGAAACTTCGCCCAACATCAAAGTTTAGCTATTAAAGCAAGCCGACCGGAATCCCACAGTGTTGCACATTTTGTTTTCTTTGGCCGTCCTTGCAGCTGCATCTTATTTCACATTTTTGTTTTCGTTGGCAGTCACTCATGCGAAGTGTGAGCTACCGACTCACAATTCAAACCCGCAGGTAGATCACACAGGTTGCGTTTGCAAACATACCTGCAGCTGATGTCTCAGGTCGATGTTGTCAACAGATCTTGGGCTGATCAGGCTCCGTGGGAGGTTGTTTTCTGGTGCAAGTCAAATGAACACGATTGTAATTTCCTCTCTCCAGCTCACGCATCCTCTGTGGAGACTAAATTCACATGTAAAAATGTCACATTATACTGTAATATGATATAAAACGAGCTTTTTTTAGATATTTATCATGCTGTGTAATTGCACTTGTGCATGTACAAAAGTGTGCATTTTCAGCTCCTGCGTGTGTGACAGAGATATTTTAAAGAAATGTCACTGATGAACTGAGCCGTTCATACGGAGCCAAGGTTATAGAGGAGGGGTCTGGCTCCTGCAGGCTGAGCTGGTATGAAACAATCACAGACCTGGAATTAATGGGGTGTTTGCACAGTGAGAGAGCAGAGCATTGTAAATAAGCCTATGAGAGAGAGAAGAGTGTGGGGGGGGGGCAAACATTTACCTGTACATGTGTTTTCCACATCACATGGTTGTCACTGTCTAATGGTGGCACTCAGATGCATTTCAGGCACAGCTTAGTTACACCGAACCTGTCATAAAAAATCTGCTGAAAGACGCAATGTGAGGTGCAAACTGTTTTTAGGAAAACTTCCTCCAATCATCTGGCCTCCAGACGTTTTTCTCCCACCCCCGTCACTCTTTAGGTTACAGGACTTCAAAGAGGCAGGATTAGGACGAAACCGGGGGCCCCGGTCCCAACGCCAACACAGACTGCATTATCTCTCTGTCAGATGGATGTGTCTGACATTAGCCACACATCAGGGAGGGGATTAGTTTGTTAACAGGCTAATAGCACAGTAGCCACTGCCAGGTGTGGAGCTGGTTTTATGGCATCTGTTTCCTGGGGAGGGTCTTGTAGCCAGAGAGTCCGTCTGTGTGCCATAACTCCCCCCGATTCCTCCGTCAGTCATGCGGATTAAACTCCTGTGGTTCACACTTTACCAGGTGCCAGACTTAAATCAAGAGATGTGTTGATGTGTCTGTTGTGTTTAGGAGCTGCATGACAACAAGATGAAGTGTTTGGTGATTGGCTTTTCCGTCGCTGAGTAATAAAGAAAAACAAGAAACAACTAAACGGACAGCTGTGTTGATGAGCAATTAATCAATCAGATCATTTGTCAGACAAAAAATAATAATGATAATTCACAGCTTTCCCTGATGTAAATCCAATTTATCTAAGTTTTAGTCAAACAAAACTAAAAAAATCTTTTAGTTTGAAATCGCAGTGTTTTTACAGTTTTCAGATCGTTAACACACAAACAGATTCATTGATTAACTGCAGGCTTCACACAAAACTGTGGCTCTGCAGGAGGAACGAGCACAATTTGCAACAACTAAAATAATAACTAGAAAGAGTCATGAGATAAAAATTGTAAACAGTAGTGCGAGAGGGAGGGGAAGCAAAGTGTAAAAGATCAGTTTCAGGCTGTCACTTAAAAATGTCTTTGGGTATGTTTGTGTATTGCACAGTTTAGGAGAAGAGTTGAAACAAGTTGCATGTCTAGGTTTCTTATTGTGTGTAGTGTTTCTGTGTATAGTGGATCTACATGACACACACACAAAAAAAAGTATTTGCGACTGAGGCCTATTCTGACTAACTATTTCATCTATGTGCAGTCACAAGGAGTGTGTAAGGGAGCCCGTGCAGTCCATGGGAGCCTCCGATCAGATAGTCAGGACATAGTTTAGTCTCTTTAGTCATATTTAGTGTGTTTATTCATGGATTTTTGCCTGATGAGATGGTTGGTTTCTGTCTGTTTGTGTAGGCCCTGTCCTGTGGTTTCAAGGTATTCTTCCCGCGCTCACTGGGAAGAATTTCAAGTCACAGAGATTAGGATTAACAGGAGTTTGTAGTGTCGAGTGGAGTTTTATTTATTTAAACCTCACATTTTAGAGAGAGCATGGGATTTGTGTATGTTAGTATGTGTGTGTATGTGTGTATGTGCTCATCTTGGGTGGGTGCGAGGGGGGGGTCAGAGTGCCTGGGTCTGGTCCAGAGGGTGGAAGAACGTCGTGGTCCTCGTCCAGCCTTGGAGGGAGCTCAAATGATGCATGTCATTGTAGCAAATGGAGCGTGGTGATGAAGTGCTGCTGCTGCTGCTGCTGTTTTACTAAGAAACCACTTAGAGAGTCTGCTCGCCTGCCTTCTGTGTGGCATCTGACTGCTCCACCAGAAAGTCCTTAAGAAGCGTACGAGTCTCCTGCAACAGAACACACACACCAGATTTGTCCTGGATATTCCCCCCCTCTCTTATTTAGATGATCCGCTGTAGCTTCTCCATCCAGACTGTGCTCGCCATAGCTGCGTGTCGCACTTTTGTTTTCAGCTTTAATTGACGTTGGCAGCTCGCTCTGCATGTCAGGTGTTTGTGTGTGTTTACTGTTTTTTAGTCAACTGTCACCACCTGAAACACCTGGGTTTATTTGGTAGGGCCTGGCGCCTGGATCTGTAGCCACAGCAAAGGGAGAAGATCAACAGACTTTAATATGATTTACCATCAGCAAGACAGGCAGGCACTGAGCGCCCGAGGTGACTGCTGAGTGATGTGTCAGCCGAACCTTATTGCATGTGGGTGTGGCCCTGCTGAGTACAAGTCCTGCCACTGAAAAGGATTTGGTTTTGTCACTTGAACAGCACACGGTGGCCGCTGGTGAAACATCCTTTCAGTCGCTCTCACATGCCCGTACAGAGAAACACAAACACGCCACAAGCCAAACAAACACAGTCATGGCATCCACTCCTTTGCAGTTACCTTCTGCTGCCCTGTACCCCCTCCGCTCCCCCACCCCTCCAGCCAGAGGAAACCTTGACAGAGCCTCGGCAGTAAAGCTGCATCACTCACATTCTCATCATTCCACCTATTTTAACTCTTTCCAAGAGACGTCCTCGCCGCTCTCAAACAAATAACTAACCTGATGTTTACCTCTGGCTGAGAGAGGCTTGTGCCTTCTGCCTGAACGCCGCCCGACTGTTCGTGCCACATGGATGGGTGACTGGAATATTTTTCCCCTTAGTCACCGAGGGAACCTCACTTTGAAACACAAGTGAATCATCTCTGGCTTGCTTCATACTTTTTTTTTGTTTTGTACAGATGGTGTCATACGTGACGAACGCATACAGCTGAAAGGTCTCACGCATGGCAGGGAAAGTTTACACCACACAGAGGAGTGTTTTGTTTGAGTTTTGTAACAGGTATTGTAATGTTCTTTTCCACCCATCACCAATGGAAATATTGTCGAATCATCGAGAAGAGATTTTTATCAAGTGTTGTAACTTCTGCTTCTGATTCGTGTAACTTTGCTTAACTTTACACTTATATGAAAATAAATCGCACTGCTGATTGACTGATTAATTGATCAACATCCGTCGAGCTTTTAGCCTTGTTAACATTTAAAGACGTATGATGAGTGAGGTAATAACCAACACCACGACTGAGTGTGTGTCTCATAAACACACATCCAGACAGTCAGGGTTTCACACGTCACAGATTTAAGGAACCGATACTGACAATTTGTGGGGACAGGCGGCAGAGCCAAATAAATCCGAAACCTTGTCAGTGCGGAGAGCGAGAGTTTGCACCAGTACTAGTACTGTGTCGGCTATGCTACTGCTAGTTACAATATAAAAGAAGCTAATGGCACTAACCGTTCTGATGTAACCCTCCAGTTCTGGTCTGAGACTCAAACATGTGGCTTTCTCCTCCTCTAACCATCTCGACACTCTGCTGCCTACTGCAGGCAGGTGGGCAGGACACAAGGCCTGAAACTGATTTCTCAATGAGTAGATGATTTAATTTTTTAATTTTAAGCTTTATATCTAGAAACTATATTCAATTAAACTTTGTCTGGAGAGGAACCAAAGTGATACCTTCAGTCATGTTTCGTCCAATCCTTGAAAACAGACTTGAATAATAACAAGTTTCTCAATAAAGTTTCTGATTAATCTTCTCAGCTAATCCACAATTGCCCATCTAAAATACATGATGTTCTCTACACTTTTTATTAACATACTGTACTGCTATTATCTACTTGTATCTACTTTTGCAAACCTTTCATTACTCAGGCCCTAAAGGAAATATTGGGAAGATTTTTTGCAGGACTCATTACATAGTTTTGCCTTATCTACTCTACCACTAATCGCTCTGTGATTAAAAGTTGCACAAAGTTTAGATAATGCAGCTTGTGGCTCACTTAAAGTTTACTATTGTGATGGTTGCATATCACCCTCTGGGTAAAAGTCCTCGAGTCAAAAGTGACAGATGTATTATTTCATGTTCCAGCAGCACCTTTCCAAAAGAAAACAAATGTGTCCGTAGCCCAGGTTAAATACCTCCAGTATATCTCAGCAACATTGGCATGTTTTCCTGTTGTCTGTGTGGTTTTGTGGACTTAATGTAATCGATACCACAGATCTAAACAGAAACTTTAAAGAAGGTTTTGGATCCGAGAGAGAGAAAAAAGGAAGAAAAATCATGTCCTTAAAAGCTGAGAGGGGAGGTTTACTCTCCTAGGTTGTCATTTTAATCCATTTCCTTTTGGCTGTTAAATCTCTGACTTGCATACATACCAGGTTGTCAGTGTATCTGTTTGAAGGTCAGCCTTTCAGACGCCAGAAACTATGGCGTTCATAACCAACCTCTGTCTTCCCACATGAAGAAGCAGAGGGCGACCTTGCTGTACTTGGTCCTATTTTCCACGAGTTCTGCCAACATTTTAAAGCCCGCAGTTAAAGCTGCAGAGTCATAAAGCTGTGGGCCACTTGTAAAACGTCTCATTTTACATTTTAATTGAGGTACTTAGTTTGACCGTATAAACCACGATTTGCGTTATATAAAATAACATTGTCTCTCTCTCTCTCTCTTCTTTAAACTGCCAGCTGATACGTCCTGGGAGTGATGCACTGGCTTCCCCTGGTTGCCATGGTGATTGCCTCGGCCCTGCCCTTCCCACACAACCCCGTGTCCAGGATTGCTGCCGCGACAACAGAGCCTGGCTTTGACGACCACAGAGAGCGCCGTCATGACCCGGCCGCCAGCCTCGAAGCTCCGACTGTGGACTACAACTTCCATGGAAACGCCTCACAGACGGACTTTAACAGACAAAACCTCCAGAGCCCTAAGGATTATGTGAAATCCTCCGCACATGAAGAGACCTCCACGTTCCAAGTAGAGAACCAAGAGACATACCAATCAAAGAGCAACTCAGGCAGCGATGACAAACACAGTGTCAGTTCGGATATTCCCACAGAAGCAGGAACACTCAGGACCGAGGGTATTTCTGAGGATAACTCTTTACCAAAGGACTACAACGCTGAAAGTAGCAGCAACAGCAGGCAAGATTACTCCAGTTCTGTGAACTTCTCCAAGAAGGACAAACTTCAGGACTCTATAGATCGACCGTTGCAGGTTTCTGCAGCAGAAAACCATAATGTTGTCAGTCCTGTTGCAAACCCAAAGGCTTTAAGAGGACCAGAACCAACTGTTCCCTCAGAGCAGTTGAGAGATACATCAACAATGAGGATGGGGATGCAGCTGACACCGGGAGCTGAGAGGCGACCGGCTGAGGAGAGCTTAACGCTTGAGGCAGGGCTGGGTCTGGGAACCGGGCTGGATAGCATCATCGAAGGAGACGAGATGTTTCTGGATGCACATCCACGAGTCCTGTTCTCACCTTCCCTGTCTCCCCCAGAACACCCACCTCACCTGCTCATGTTGGAGACTGGCCTGCTGGAGGAGGACGGGGACGGGGAGGAGCAGGAGGACATGGATGGACACATCGAGGGTCACGGGGACCGGGCGATCGACAGGAGCACGACTCTGAGTTGGATAGATTCTGCCAGAGTTAACGGTGAGGGCGCCCGTCCCCTTAAAAGAGACAAACGTTCACACTTGATAGACAGACGGAGAGGGGAAAAGTCGGTGTGCGAGTCAGAAAGCGGTTGGGTCACCGACAAGAGGACCGCCATCGACTCCCACGGTCATACGGTCACCATCTTGCAGGAAATCCAGACCCAGACTGGACCACTCAAACAGTACTTCTATGAGACTCGTTGTCGCCAGGCCGAGCAGCAGAGCAACTCTAGCAGGTCGAGGGGTGCGGGGGCAGCACCGAAATCCCGGGCGATGGGTGTAGCCGGGGCGGGCTGCTTGGGCGTGGATAAAAAACAGTGGCTGAGCGAGTGCAAAGCCAAGCAGTCGTTTGTACGAGCGCTCACCAAAGATGAAAACAACAGAACCGGATGGAGGTGGATCCGCATCGACTCGTCCTGCGTCTGCGTGCTGCTGTCCAGAGCCAATCAGGCGGCAGGGAGGGAGGTCTTGAC
>OMNW01012782.1:0-13486 GCA_900303245.1 Selene dorsalis | reverse complement strand
AGTCAGAAAAGACGATCAAAAAAAAAAAAAAAAGCAAACGTGAAGGTTTTTACCTTGGGAAGTTCAGAAGCACAAAGGGGAGGGCATAAAAAGAGTTAAAAGTACCGCCCCTTATTATTCCACAGTGTCTCTGCCACCTGCATCAGCAGCATCACTTTTCGCTTACGAGTTACAACCTGGATTTAAAGGCGTGAGAACCAGATATCTGAACGTGATTTTTTTTTTCTTTTCCTGCCTAATTTGCAATATTTATCCAGATGTGACAAGGACACAGCAACAGATCTGGAGGTTATAAAGCTGCGAGTCTAGCTCAAATAAAATTTTAATGAGGCCTACAGGGGGAAAGAGCCGCAGACTATATTGAAAAAACCAGAGCTCATATATTTTGGGGAAAAAAAACCCACAGTCCTGTCAACCTGACCACAGAAAGGGTCATACACAGAATAAGAAAAATGTTAAGTTTTTTTTTTTTATTGTATTTTTTTCCCCCGAGTAGGTCTGTGCCATTTTGCAAACTGTCACAAAGGAAATTAATAAAATCCAAAGTGGAATATATGCTCCGATTAATGTAAAAGGATTAGTTACAAAATCTAAATATTGGCCGTGATAAAATAAAACTACCACCTCACCATAACTGTTATGATAATGAAATAATCCACAACAAGTAAATTCATTGAATAAAATCAGCGACACACGTATTATTTCATTTTATGTAAAAATATACGTTAACCGTTTTGGTTTTTTTTTTTTTTTTGGCCTGTCTCGGTTTGCTGCCTCTCTCACAATCTGCTAACGGGTCACTGTACCTTTAACACCAATGCATGATGGGAATTGCAGTGATTTGCGACAGGAGAATCGAACGAAATATCGTGACATCAGACTCCATCTCCCAGAATCCCCCTCGGCTCGGCTGCCTCTGTCTGCTACAAACAATAATGGCATCGCACGGAGAAGACACGGGTGCTTCAAAGTCTGAGGAGCAGGGGGAGAGAAAAACAACCGCGGTGTCGTTTGGTTTTACTAAAACAGTCAGTAAATTCAAACCTGCTCTTGGAGAGGCCGGGGCCAAGAAAGACGAGAAGGATTACTTAACCGGAATTGACAGAAATGAATTACAGAGGTAGGCTTCGTATGCTAATGCTAACTAGTATTAGCTAGTTCAAACGTTAGCTTCAACGTAACTGTTACGTTTCCCCGGTAATATAGCTAACTCGTAATTATAATATCACGGCTGTGTTAGCCGATGTAAATATGTATATATTTGTTACCTGGCCACAGGAAGTACATCTTGTTTTGAAAGCGGCTTCTAGCTTGTTAACTTCCACCTGTCGCGCAGCTCAAAACCGACTGAGAAGCCCAAGGAGCTCATCATCCCTCTGATCCAGAAGAACCGCTGGCACAGACCGGAACGATCGGGCCAGGTAGAGGAAAAAGGCGGCAAAACACAGGAAGTCACCCAAAATGCAGACTCCGTGGACTCTCAGGCTGTCAAAGAGCTCATCGAGGGTATGCAGAGGTTATTGTTACTCCCTGAGCACATTAGAGATATTGTTGGTGTTCGTTTAGAAGTGTCAAGTAGAAAATACAACTATAACTACAAGGTACATTGCACAGATAAAGGGAAGAATGGCTTTGACTACATATGTACAGGTGTGTAATGTGTAATAATACAAGGGATTGTGTGCAATTCTTTTCACTTGCCACTTAAAACGCCCACAGTGTGTCATGTGCCCGTGGTTCAGTGTGTTTAGCTGTGTATTGCATGCTTTGTAGAAAGGATATGAGTGTTAGAGACTCTCATAACAACGCTCCTTACACTTCTCTGACTTGTCTCTGTAGAATCGCGGAGGCAGCTCGACGAGTGGAAGAATGGCCCCCAGTCACAAACTAACTTGAACCTCTCCATCCCGCTGTTGATGCAAAACCAAGTGCCCGAGGGCTTTGAGGATGGAGACCATGTAAAGGTGGACCTACGACCTGAATCTGTAAGTATGGCAACCAGCACAGGGACAGATATTTCCTGTATTGAAAACGTGGGGTTATCCAGTGGTTTGGTCGGGAAAGGAACATTATTGATTTGATGTTTTTGATGAAGTTTCAATAAAATGACTGCTTAAGAAATCTAACAAGCACACTGTTTAATATCAAGCGTTGTAAACATACTTTGTCATGAAAATTTGGTGATTCACTGTCTCAGTTGGAGTGGACAGAGCAGATGTAATGAACATCTTGGCGTGATGATGATGAATTAGATCAGTTAGTCACTGAATCGTGAGCGGTTAACAATCACAGTGGGAACAATAGTTTGCTAAGTCTTGGTGCCTGGGTTTGAATTTTTATTCCACTGTAATGTATGAAAATAAACTCCTCTCAGCATCTAGATAATACTAAGCAAGCATCATGTGGATGTGGACACCATAATGCTTTTACTTAGTAGCTGTTGGCGGTTGATTTGCTATATCAAATGTAAAATGATATGAGATGTGAAGATCAAAATATAATCTGCTAGAGAGGCATTTCAGGGAGCATGTGGAAATGCCTGACAGCACAAAATGTCTAGTAGACTGGCTACTTTGAGTCAGACTGAAATTTGAGTGTGAGAAAGTGCTGACCATCATCTGAGTGGAATAACACCCTGTGTGCATACTCAGTGGGGTGTGTGTGTGTGTGTGTGTGTGTGTGTGTGTGTGTGTGTGTGTGTGTGTGTGTGTGTGTGTACGGGGGACTCTGTCAGTACAGTAAGGCTTTGGTGGCAGATAGGCATCAAAAATTCTTCCCAGAGACACGCAGGCAGCCAATCAGCACTCTTTCTGCTACTTTTCATCAGAGGCCTCACACACCTCGTCACTGTCATCCCATATCTGCTCTCAGTCACTGTAGATGTGACTGTCAGAACACGAGAGTCAGGGGGAAACTTTGCTCACTGTGGCCCGGGGCTCATTTTAATGCAGCACAGCCTGCGAGCGTGAACCCCCAGCTTCCCTCAGAGGGAAGCCTTCAGCGGAGAGAGATGAGCGGGGCCACTGCTCTGATGAGGGCGGCTGCCTGGTGACTTTAGTCAGCCTGGGCTGAGTCTGACAGCCTGGAGCCAAAAGGCTGAGTAAGACCGACATGACAAACTGCCTCTCTCCGTCAGTTGCCACAAACAGTATCACAACTCAAAAAGATTACATAACCGCCTCATTTTTATATTTACTTTAATGCAGACTGTGTTTTTTGTTTTTCTTTGGTTGCCTGAGCATTAGATGCATGTCTGTTTCCAAATATAATATCACTGTTTGTGTCCACAGTCCACAGAGGCCGATTATGAGTCTGTTCCTGTTGAGGCGTATGGACTCGCAATGCTGAAGGGGATGGGGTGGAAGAAAGGGGAGGGCATTGGACGCACCTTTAAGCAGTAAGTAACAAACTTGAACTGCTGTTGTTTTCAGATTTGGGCTGTAAACGATCGATTAGTCTACAAACAAACAGCTTTGGTAATCAATCAATTGTCCTGAGTCTTTAAATCAAAGAAATATTCCAAATGTCCTGAGGTTTTTATTTGTTGTGGTTTGTTGGTCAGACCTTACAAGATTTCCTAAGTCACCACAAACTCTCAGAACAATGGATTATTGTAACACTTCATATCATAAATGATCAATCAATTTATCGTACAGATTGCTCAGTAATGATGAATTGCAATTGTGTAAAAGCAGAAACTACATTCTTGTTATTTTTCCGTCAAGAAGCAAGTGATATTTTAATTTTGTATTGATTTTTACTGTTTTAAATTCACCCACTCAGCTCAGGCTGTGTCCACCTCGAGTCCTTTTTACATCCTGCACATTTTGTTCCTTCCCTGTTTATCATTTGAATGATGTTTTCTGTCTGCTGCAGAGATGTGAAGCCAATCGAACACCAGCTCCGTCCAAAAGGTTTGGGTCTCGGAGCAGATCGTTCAGGGATAAAAGACCTGGAGCCCACTAGACACAAGCGCCCCCCCAAGCCAGGCGAGGAGCGAGAGAAGGAGGAGGAGATGGTGATGGGTCCTGGGGGCTGCGTGCTGGTGGAGTCGGGGGCACATAAAGAGCTGTACGGAAAGGTACAGTAGATCTGAACACATATTGTTCACACACTGTCATTTCTGTGTTGTGTTTTCTCTGACGTGTCCTTCATTGTGCTGCAGATCGAAGGTATCGATGCAGACAACGCTCGGGTCGTGGTGAAGCTGGCTATCGGCGGCAAGACTGTGACAATCAGCCAGTACGCCATCAAACTGGTCGGACGCAAGGAATATGACAAATACAGCAAAGACCTCAGTAAGTAACACTGTGAAACAAGTGAAAAGGTCAACATCTCTAGTTACAGATCTGGAGGCTAACGGACCATGATATGTGTCGCTATGTACTAAATCTGATAATGTTTCCAGTCCATTATCTTCACATTCGATGGCATCAAAAGTGTGTTTGTCCTTACAAACACACTTTTTTACATTACATCTTATTTTTTTTAGATATTCATGTTTTCATATTGTGACAGTATCAATGTGATTCTGTTTTATTAAGCAGGAACATTTTCTAAGAACTTCTACAAGTTGCTACTTCTATAATATTACAGTTAGTCCTCTGTTTTATTTTTAGTTTCAGACTCGTAAAACACAACATCTTTCATCATTTATAGACCAAACACTAATTAATCAAATAATTGACAGATCTATAATGATGTGAGTAACATTTGACACTACAGGGCCGTTGTTTCAGTGTCTTCAGTAACACCGTTTATCCACTGAGCAGGTCGCCTCAGTAAAGCACACAAAGACAAAGAAAAGGAAAAGGAGAAAGAAAAGGAGCGAGAGAAGGATCGACAGAGACGGGAGGAGAAAGAGAGGCAAAGTAACGGTGACGAGGTGAAGCACAGGTCTTCAGACAGAGACGGAGGAAAAGAGGAGCGGAAGAGGAAACATAGAGAATCAAGTCGGGAAAGGTACAAACAACATCCCATCATATCAGTCAGTATTTTAAGTTTCAATATTTTATACATTCAGTTGATGTTTTTCTGTGTTTCCTCCACAGGGAGAAGCCTCCGGTGAAGGAAGCGAGGCGGCCGCCAGCTCCGCCCACATGGCTCCAGAGAGACTTGAAAGTTCGTTTTATAGACAAAGCTTTCAAAGGGGGCAGGTACTACAACTCAAAGGTACGAACTGATATGGCATGATGAACGCCATATGTAGTGTTTATGTGGCTGCACAGTGATAATCATCAGAAGTGTCGGCAGTGGCCGTCTGTCATAGCTGTTGGGTTTCTTCTAGATGTGCGTGGAGGATGTCCTGACACCAACTACCTGTGTGTGTCGAACTGAAGAGGGAAGACTGCTAGACGGTGAGTCATCAGTGGCATCACAGTCTCTTTCTCTCTCTCCCTGCAGTAGCTCTAATTAAAGTTGTACAAGAAATGTGATGTGCAAAGTATGTGACCAGCCCTGGTGTTACCGTGACAGCACGGCCTGGGTAGTTCCTCCTGCTCACAGATCCTGCGTTTGTGTGAAAGCTGAGACACTCGATTTAGACGACAGTATAGATCATAAAAAAGCAGCAGTGCTGTTAATGTTAAGAGGAGACAGATAATGTGGGTTTTTAAGAATTTAAAGCGTTTGTCATTTTGAGAAATGTGTTTGATTGGAAAGTTTAACACCACCTTCATATCTGATCTGAGCTACAGCCTGAGGGTCATCAGCTTGGCAGCAGAAGCCGCAAACCTGGTTTTAGCCAAAAAACAAAACCTTTTCATTTTTTTTAATTCCATTTCAGTTTGTTTACAGAATGAAAGAGATGTAATGTGCAAGTTGGGAACTTGAGATGAGCTCATCAGTGTTTATTTTGGGGTTGTTTTGTTACTTGTTTCCCTTTTCCGCCAGTTTTTATGCTAAGCTAACAGTCTCCAGCGTAGCCACGAGTGGTATCAATCCTTCATCTCTTGATGAGAGCAAAATTTTCCTCAAATGTTAAACTTCACATTTCTGAAGATGGTTCCTCTGATATAGAGCATATTTGCATCCACGCACTTTGATAAATGCTTCAAATCTATATTCATTGGTATTACGTCCTGTCCTAGATGAGGTTTTTAGTGAGAGCACCTGCTCAGTCTCTTTTTTTTTTTATCTGCTCCTTCGTAGATTTGATATAATCTGCAATCATAACCTGTGTATTATTGGCAAAGATCTTCTGAATGGATTATACTGTAAAAAAAAAAAAAATGGAGGTGAGGTGAATAACCCAGTGTTTCCTCTTGTGGCAGATGTGAAGCAGGACATGCTGGAAACTATTGTGCCAAAAAGTGAAAACGATTCTATAATGGTTGTACTGGGTGAACACAGGGGTCAGGTGAGGATCGTCTGAAGCACCATTATTCCTGCAGCTTGCGTACATGTTTGAATGTCATCAACAGCCACTAATCAGTGTATTTTACATTTGTCTGTTCAGGTCGGTCGCATTCTCCAACGGGACAAGAACAAGTGCAGAGCGATGGTCCAGCTCGACCGATACGAGGAGAAGGTGTTCACACTGGACTATGACACCATTTGTCACTATGTGGGATCAGCAGGCCACTGATGTACACATGAGATTTATATTCAGGTGTGTCCTGTCCCTTTTCATCTCGTCTGTCCCTGAAGTTTTTGTAATATTCAGAAAATTATGGATTTAACATTTTATCATGTTGCAATTTTATAATAAAACACTGTCAAGAAAAGCTGCAGTGAGTCTTGATTTATCACAGTAATCTTTAAATTTATTAGCAAATGATGCGAACCAACTGCCCTCAGACGAAGAGGGTGGATCTTCAGGTCATATAAAAACATATTTACAACTGTTGAACGCACTGTGTGGTACAAAAGCTGAGCACTCTGTCTGCACACGTTTCACAATGAAAACAAAAACTTAAATCATGTCAGTCTGTAACTGTAAATGTAAAGGTGGGAGCCGAGGGAGAACGAGCTGCGTGGTCTTTGTTGGTCGTTTTCTGCGCCTCACTCCTTGGGTATCTGGTTTGCGGCGTTGGCCCGGAGCACAGCTCCCGGGCTCGGGTACGGCCGCTGCTGGAACAGAGGCCCTGCTGCCGTCGTATCTGCGCCCGTCTTTGCTTCGTTACGTTTGGGCAGACCGCTCGACCACGTCCCCCTGTACCAGAACAGAGCGTGTGCTTTAATGAACTGCTTCACTCAAAACATTATTGTTGCATCAAACTCGGTTTACTGGGCACGATTAGTGCGACTCAGCCTTGTGATACGTTATTATGTAACGTCCTCTGTGGCTCTGCAGGGGCTTTGTCAAGTCTATGAAAATAATCCTGGTGATGTCAAAGTGATGTCATTGTGGCTATTTCAGCTCGATCTTGGGGACATACTTATTTTCAACAAAACACACATGGGAGGTGTGGAGTTTGAAAGACGAGTGTTTATCAGGCTGGAAGCCAAAATACGTATTATAACCTTTAATGCCCATAATGCACCTGGCTGGCTGAGGTGTTGTTTTACATGTTGTGCAGCCAAGTAGCCAACATTCCTGCTGTGTATTAGTATTTTTACTTTATATAACTGATTTTGTTTTCTTTTGTAGTCGAGCTCTCTCAAGACTCAACTTTATGGACTTGCAGCACGATGCTGTTTTAGTAGCACAGTAAACATCTTACCTTGGAGCATCAGAGTAAGCACTTGGATCCATAGGGTCCATCTCATCATCTTTTCGACCTAAAAGGGAAATAAATATGACTGTGTGACACCCTGTACATGTAAAAAGCGTCATCAGTTTGTAAACACTTGTGCAGTAACGGATGAGCCTCTCACCTCTTTTGCTCTTGCCGTACGGCACCATGTCCTCCCTCCTCGGTTTTCTTCTGTCTCTGTCCCTCCCATCGTCTCGGTCTCGGTCTCTGTCCCGGTCTCGTTCCCGCTCTCTGTCTCTGTCACGCTCACGCTCTCTGTCCGGCTTCTCAAACTGTCTCTCGACTCGTTCATCTCCACCATCGGCTGAATCGTCACAAGGAAAGAGTCACATAATAATTAATAAATAAAAAAAACCGCTGCATGAGTTTGACAAATAAAAAATGCATTCTGGGATTGCTGAGTCATACAAGAGAAGTAGAAACAGATGGGCGTGAGCAGTGATGATCATAAGAGCATCATCAAGATGTTAAATTCATATCTTTCACTACAGAAAAAGTTTTGTGAACATTTCTGTTCCAGTCCAACAATCATGTTAAATGATGTTTCGACCTGTCACTGGGCCCCACGGTGGGTGTCACACTGCACCATCATTAATCTGCAGGGCCCCCTGACAGGTGACACCATTCTCTGGCCCTGATCTACAGCACCTTTACACTGACCTAACACAGTTTAAGCTGCTTTCAAGTCCCATCTTCATCTTTAGATAGCGATTTTTTTGTTTATTTAACTCTCTGAGTTCCAATATCTGCCATATTTCAGGCGACAGCACAAACCAGGATAAGTATATTAACAAATGTATAAAAGAAGAACAAAAATACTTGAAAGGTTGGAGGCTTTATTTTGTCGTACCTCTCAGTTTCTTGGCAGCTTTTGTGACCACTGCAGACGGGTCGTTTGGGGACAACCAGGCCACCAGGTCTGTCTCCACGTTCCAGTAATAAGGGAGACCACTGAGGACAAAAACACAGATTCATTTATGGTAAATATGTATGTAAATAACAATCTGTGATACACACATATTTAATAAGTAATATTACAAGGAAAGTGATTGATTGGTGAATTTATCTGATTACAATAGTCAGTGAATGGTTGTACAATCATTGGACAAGACAAGACAGAGTTAAACTATAAAACCATAAACACACATGTAGCAGCAGAAGTGGCGACAAATCTGGAAATCCAAAGTACTTAACATGAAATAAATATTATACTAAAAATATTCATGAATAACCACTAAATTATTCAACAGTCTATCTTTTGCTGCTCTGCTCATTCTTAAATGTTTTATTCTTTCACAGTAACAGTGAAAGTGAGTTCATCACAGGTCGTTTAAATCTGATTCCTGCAGGTTTTATTATAAAATGTCCTTCCTCAAACTCTGTTTTTATTTAGCAAAGTCATTCATCCACTTTTTTCTTCATCACAATGTCCAATAATTCAGACTAATCAAATTATCCATATTGTGACATTTTAAAATAACTTAAGACACATCAGGGGCAGAGTCACATTCATGTGTCTGTGTAACTTGAAAATCAGTGTTTGAATCTTAATTTAACACCATAATAAACATATCTGAGAACAAACAGACTACACTTTATGGGACTGGAGTCAGAAAGTCAAAATGTTAAGATATGTAAATACGTCAGTCAACACTGTCCATATTGTACAAATCAAAAGTTTACATACCAAGCAGGGTCGAACACTTTGTACCAGTTTGGTGGCAGATTCTCTATTCTGGTGGCTTCATAATCTACGTTGTTGTCATCGTAGTCTTCAGCAATAATCTCCTCATCTGCCTCTGGATAAAATGGAGGAGAAACAATATCACATGACACAAGAAAAAAATGGTGACGCAAATGGGAAAATGTCTGGATCTTGTAAACTCAGCGAGTTCTTACACCATGCTGCTTCTTACCTTGTTCTGTGGGTTTAACGATCCCTCTCTTGGCCAAACGGGCCAGCAGCGCCGGAGGTAGAGGCATCCTGACACACAGAGGAGGGAGGATCAGTCAGTTTAGATTTAATGACCGAAGCAGGTGGTGCCTAACCACCAAAGAGTGAGTGCAAAAAACAAATAAAAATAATAGTTATCAGATATCAAACTTTTAACATCACATTGACCTTAATGTTGGATGTTTTATTATTGCTCTAATGGCAAATCAAGCATCAGGCTTTCAGCAGACACTGCCACATTCACAGGGATGTTGATCGGTGTGTGTTGTCTGGTTACATACAATACACAGTCAAACAATGAAAGTAACAGTTGCAGATCAGCTTGGAAAAACCAAACCAACCACTCTGCAACAATGCATAGTGATAGTCAAAATTATTACCTTATATTAGTATTATTATTAACAAGCAGAGCACTAACCTGCATTTAACAGTGTTACCTAAATGAGAATAATTGTGCAACGTTTCAGTCAGACAGTAATTCACAGATGGTCTGTGACGTAATACTATCTTGAGGGCAGGTGATCTGTTGCTGTATTCAGACTTTCTGTCTGACTCTAGTTCTCCACAGACTTTTTAATCTGAATTTCTGTTGAATATCCAACTTCAAACTAATTCACCCCTTAATGAAAGCTTTTTTTTTGGCACTTTCAGATATAAAATATATGTTTAAAGTGTTTTAAGAGAGTCCTTATCGTCTCTGGAATAACCTAGTCCAAGTTTGAGATATTTTTGTTCAGTATTTCTTGGTGTTTTTTCGATGTTGATGGAGTAACTGTCTCTTGAAGCTGCTGGGTCGGAAAGTAGCTAACTACGGTGTCGTGTATAGGTCATCCTGCTCCGCATGCTGGTTTTCAACCATTGTGGCTCCCAGTCAAACGATCGATTGCTTATTTTTGTTTGTACAGCCACGTTACCGTTAACCGATCGTGTCTGGACTAAGTTAAGGTAACAAAAAAAGGGGATAATCTGCAGTTTCAATTCATGCGACATTAATTTCAACAAATTTCTTGCACGCCCGCTCGGTAGCTCCGTGGCAACAGTTAAAAAACTAAACCAGCAAACACACATGTGCGTCTGGGAGATAAAACATAAAACACTTAAACAACAAAGCAACACATTTTCGCAGAATATAGTGAATTAAAACCATCCTATCTTTACCTGCTTTAGGGAAAATCCAGAGAATGGACGACTCGACTTCCCAAAACAGCACACGCGACGCACTCTGATGACGTAGCGCGGTTCGTCTTGACGACAACAAACATGGAGGAATATGCCCGTGAACCCTGGTAAGATTAGTTTTTTAAAACCTTTGTCTTTCTCTTCTTGTTCATTGTCAGTGAAACGCGGACGTGGTTTTGTGTTTTTAACGTTTTATTGAAGTTGTTGTGAGAACAGAGCGGCTCTGTGTGCGTTAGTTAGCCTGTTAGCTCGGTGAAGGGTCAGAGATATAAAGAGATAAAGCTGTTGTCAGTTTGTTCCCACAGCAACTAGTGTTAGCTTTAGCAGCAGTTTACAGGCACATAACAGTGTTTTTAAAACCGACGCTGTTTTTAACCGAAGAAAAGATAATGTGACATTTTCATAGCGACTGTTTTGTCCAATAAACTCTGCAGCTAACTAGTCAACAATCATATGGAACAAGGATTAGCAGCACAGAAGCTGTATTCAGGGAATATTTGATACTATTGTCTGATAAATAACTGAAGTCAGCTGTTCAGTAATGTTGATTATTATTCGGCTGACTTACCAAGTAGTTGTTTCTTATGATTGTACAACAACAGTATAATGCAACTGACTGTGAGGACTCAAAAAAAAACTATCGTCCTTAATTTGCTGTCATTTTACAAATCACAGAGTAACTTGGTTTCTCTCCATTTGGGACAGCTGTTGGTTTAGATGTTATTCATCATGGAGAGTTTTATATCAGTATTGTGTGAGTGTTGTAAATGTACATGCATCACCAAGCCAAGGTCTTTATATCTTTTATAACGTTATCCTGTCTTTTCATCCACTTCCTCTCTCTTCTTAACGTCTTCCCTTAGTCCCTGGAGGATAGTAGATGACTGTGGAGGGGCTTTCACCATGGGGGCATTAGGAGGAGGGGTGTTCCAGGCGGTCAAGGGCTTTCGTAATGCCCCTGCTGTGAGTTTAAGATAATAATTGTTTTCTCATCAACGACTCAAATAAGCTTTTTAAAGTCAGAGATGAACAGTGCTCTGATGTTTCAGGGTGTCGGACATCGACTGAGAGGAAGTGCAAATGCAGTGAGAATAAGAGCTCCACAGATTGGAGGTGAGAAGATGTTATTTACTTTACTAAGACTCAAACTATTTTATCTTTGTGTCGTTTATTTTTTCTTGTGTGTTTTAGATCTAATTTTAAATTGGTAATTATGGTCTCTTGTACATTTTTACATTATTTATAATTTACAAACACCTGATGATCTTGAATCATGAAGTGAATTGTGCTCCACAATGACCAGAAGCAAACATCCAGGACAATGCTGGTGTGGTTCAGGGACAAAGTCCTGACCAGAGCCCAGACTTACTGTAACTCCATAGAGCATCTGTCGACGGCAGTTTACAGACACGTCCTCGCTAGTCTGGTGGTGTTCAAGACAGTTCATCTGAAAGAGCTGGATAAACAGTTCAAATCCATGTGAACAAAGCTTTCAGAGTCTTGACAGAGAGCAGAAGCTGAAACTGCAGCCAGAGGAGCTTCTAGCGAATTAGGGGTCCAGTGTTTTTTTAAATGAGAAGTTTCAGTTTTCAATTTCCAAAACCATCTAAAAACTATTTAAACTTTATTCTTGAATGTAGATTTATGGACTAAATGGCCATTTTATACATTTACAATAAAATGTAGAGTGCACAAAAAGAAGTCTGAATACTTTCTGAACTGTATAAGATTATGGTGCAAACTGCAACATGAGAGAATCATATCAAGTTATTTTGTATGTTTAGGTGCTCAAATTTATTGCCTGAGAATCCACCAGCATATTTATTTTAATCTTAACATCTCTCATAAGTTTGTTATCGCCGGCTTCACAGGTAGCTTTGCTGTGTGGGGAGGCCTCTTCTCCACAATCGACTGTGGTCTAGTTCGTGTCAGAGGGAAAGAAGATCCCTGGAACTCCATAACAAGCGGTGCACTGACCGGAGCGATCCTCGCAGCACGCAGTAAGAACAAGTCCATGTAGTACTGATCTGAACCATGAGTAACACCACCCACCACCCTGCTGTGTCACTGACAGCATCAAATTGATTGACTAACTGAATGAATCTTGTGTTTTTTCAGGTGGACCCTTGGCCATGATGGGTTCGGCCATGATGGGGGGGATTTTGCTCGCTCTCATCGAGGGCTTTGGGATCCTCCTCACCAGATACACAGCACAGCAGTTTCAGAATCGTGAGTGAAGCTGGTTGAATTTTCTCTCTCCAAGTATCTCAGCTCAAGTATTTTCACTTTTTAACAGTGTCCATTTCTGTTAACTCAGAGGACTGTGTACCACTGCAGAAACCTGACAACCAAACCGTTTTCCTCGTCTTCCTCCCCCCAGCTATTCCCTTTGCGGACGACCCCAGTCAGCTGCCTCTGAAGGATGGCGGTCAGCAGCAGCAGCAGGGTGCAAAGGGTCAGTTTCAGTAGAGAGCAGTGAAGACTGGGACCAGCTGTGGACACACTGAGTCAGAAGCAGAGCGCAGGAGAGACGCCTGAGAGACTGCAGCAGGTATCAGGACGACTGGGAGGTGGAGGAGACGCTGGTCACCGCTGCAGTGTCATGTAGCTGCACTGTGTGCTTATAAACCTCAGGGGCAAATTGCAGTAAGTGTTA
>OMNW01012769.1:2892-23736 GCA_900303245.1 Selene dorsalis | reverse complement strand
GGGATCGGGACCCGAACCGGAACCGGAACCGGGACCGAGACCGGGATCGGGATCGGAACCGGGACCGGAACCCGAACCGGGACCCGAACCGGAACCGGAACCGGGACCGGGATCGGAAGCGGGACCGAGACCGGGATCGGAACCGGCACCGGGATCGAAACCGGGCCCGAGACCGGGATCGGAACCGGGACCGAGACCGGGACCAGATCCGGGATCCAGACAGGGACCAGAACAGGGACCGGGAACTGATATGTTCCAACGCTTCCGATGACATCTGCTGTATTTGACTTTACATGGCTTTGAACTCTGGCTAATTTCCTTTCAAAGACTTGAAAAGTGACATAAGTCAAAAAGTCTAGCTATACACTAATCCAAAATGGCGCCCATGAAAAAGCCCTTACTTCACTAGTCGTGTGTTTTAATGCTGATTGTTTCACTTTGTTTCTTAAAGAATCTGAGGTGGGACATTGAATCAAGGGGTCATGTAGTGGGGAAAGTTACAAGTACTTCTCTCTAAGTGTAGCAGAAAGGGTGGTCCTCACTCCATCTCCACACGTGTGTGTGTGTGTGTGTGTAGGAAGTGTTGAAGACAATGCAAAGGCAAAGATGTCGTGCCCTGCGGAGAAATCCTTGACTTGGTGCCATGTCTATCTTACACAGGGTGAATGTGCTATTTTCTTCAGACGTCTTTCCTCTGTCTTGATCCTCATTCTTGAGTCGACCATCGAGGGAAGTGTAGCTAACAAATACATTTGCTCAGTATGTGAGCATGATACTACCCAATCTGTGTGTGGACCCACTGTTCCACACTGAATCAGCATTTATGAGTTGTCTTTAGAAAGGCTGATTTGAATTCATTATACTGCAAGATGCTGCTCAGATTCCTAATAAAATATCTCATGACATTAAAGTAAGACTGTGCAAACTAACATTTTTATTTTAATTCTGAAAGCAACAAACATGACTTTGTTCAACTCACCTCCCAATTAATGGGTGATGTTAGTTAACCCCATTCACAATGATAATCACACACCACTGAAATGCTGTTAACATATAGGGGGGAAATGCTTAATTGCTGTGGCACAGATATGATATCATGTAAGAGCTTATAATATTGCCTAAATAAATGTGAAATGTTGGTCTGAAAAGTTACGTATTGGTCAAACTTACCATGGACATTTCAAATTGCTCCACATGTCTCAGTACTTTCATTTCCAATGTATATATTATGTGTATACAACAGCCAAAATATATATATTTGGCTTGACTGTAGGCCACTACATCTGTTATGGGGTACAAATTACTCTTCACCAGCTCTGCAGCACTTGCAGCACTTGGGCCAATTTGGAAGCGACGAGTGAGGGAAACGAGGTTTGTGTAGTAAGGGATTGTCAGCAGGTCTAAACCCCATCCGCATCCCCCACACATGGCCTTGGCCCATTTAGATCTGACAGCGCCGTGGGGTGGAGGCCAGAACTGCACATCCTGCACATCATTTGCTTGATTAATGGAGCTCATTTTGCCCTTATTGTTACCATGCACTGAAAAAGATGACGTACCAGCGTAAAAGTCCTCAGGTTAATTACTTTTTTCCACCTTAATTTAGTTGTGAAGCAGCTCCTATTGGTCGAGGTAAGGCCTTGCTCAAGGGCACCACCTCAGTGGTCTTTTCGGGGATTGGATAAGTGCTGCTGCTCTTAAGTTTTCCCATACTTAACTGTATGTATTGTGTTGTATGTATGTATGTATGTGTTTTCTTTTGTGCTTAACTCTCCATTCACTTTTCATCCTTATCTTTTTATGTCTTCTCTAGTAAACCTCGGAGTAATGTGGCCCGACCTGTGATCAAGCGCACCCGGGTTGAGGAGGTCATGCATTTGGCCGTGGTGGCTTGTGGGAATCGCCTGGATGAGACCCTCACCATGGTCAAATCAGCCCTCCTGTTCAGCCTCAAGAAGATCAAGTTTCACATTTTTGCTGAGGACCCCTTGGCCCCAAAGTTCGAAGAACGGGTAGGAAGCTTTGAGTTTCCTGACACATGAATGTATGCAGTTTTTTTTTTTTTTTTACAAATGATACAAAAATCAGAAGTGGCACAGCTGAAAACGCAGTTTATTTTATGTGTATACTTCTCAAGAGGATGCTGTGATTTCTGTTTTAATGCAGAACATATTAAACATTCCCCCTCTCTCTTTTGTAATGGATGACATCAAGATCAGAGCACTTTCAACTCTGCCTCTCTGACTCCCTCTGGTACAGACATATAACCCTTTTATCTCAGGGCTGCGGTGTAATATATCACCAAGACACCCTGCTTTTTCTCCAGTAGCGTATATCACTTCAAAGTCACCTTTATAAAAGGTGCTTGGCATGTTTTTGATTAGTTCCACTGATATTGTAAGGAACAGTCTATCAAAATTACTCCAATTAACAGACCTCAAACAGCACCTAAAGCGCCTTAAAGAGCTTTAAATCCAAAACTTAAACCTGTGAACTTCCCATCGTGTTTGTAAATTATTGCCATATGTAAAAAATCCTCACATGGAGGACATGGAGACGTGGTAGTCGAGGCCTAGATAATGTAGCACATGTGCTGGGTTTGTACAGCAAGGAGGTTATGTAGAGACACAGTGTTAAGAGACAGGGTGTGTGTTTTTTAGAGAGGTTGCTCACAATCTCTTTTGATCTCTCATCTTCGTCAGCACAATCCCTGCCAAATGCTTGCAGCGCTCTCACTCTTTCCAGGGCCAAACTGTTAAACTGATGATTACAGAGGGACTCGGTGTCTAACAGGTCAGATAACACGGACTCCAGCCATACACTGTGGACTTTAAGAGGGTGTCTTGCCTTGTTTAGACTATTAGTTTCTTAATAAAACAACAGCTGGCAGCTGCATGGCTTCAACGCTGAACAGCACCATGAGACATGACTTCATTGTTTTAAATGGCCAGCTTTGCACACTATTCTACGTTGACAGCTGTGTGAAAAGAGCAGGAGAGAGGTTAGCTTTCAGAGTAAGGATTGTTTATGATGGCTTTTTTCCGTACTCAGCCTCTTAAGAAGTCCATTAAACGCTTCCTCTTAATAAAGTGTGATATGTTGCTTTACTTCCAGCTGAAGCAGTGGCCTCGCCCCGTTGCAGCCAAGTTCCAGTACAACATCTACCCCATCACCTTCTCTGTGGGGAATGCTGACGAGTGGAAGAAACTCTTCAAGCCCTGTGCTGCTCAGAGACTCTTTCTCCCTGTAAGGCCTGCAGCACTTATCTCTCCTCATATCCTCAGACACCATGCATAATGTGATTAACCAGCATTTAGAAAAAAAATGTCATTAATCCATTTAATTTTCTACTCAAACAGCATTTCCTACCCTTTATTTTACCCAATGTATGATTATAATTAATTACTAGCATGGTGATTGATGATTTCACACATTTTCTGCAGCACTTACTTAACAAATAAGCAGTCTCCAGAGATTTAACCCAGTAATTGCATCAACTGAAGGTTGTGCCTGACTATTGATTTACTTCTTTTGCTGGCGTTGGTTGAAATAGCAGCCATCTTGCTTACCATGTAATGAACATATTGCAGGTCAGACAGATCCATAGGTTGTTTTCTCTCTCTATTGCTGCAAGGCGATCAATGAGCATTTACTATTCACTTTATTAGGAACACGTCCTGCTACTAAGCATCATCGCAATACCCTGAATTTTTAATGGATGGACTCTTCCATCTTGATTCAGTACCAGGTACTTAATCAATAAGTGGGCACTTGATGCTGGCATATTTTTCATAACTTGAGGAGCAGCCAGTTAAACAGGCTCTGCTTTCAGTTGTCTCCCCATAATGGGGAACACTTTCTTGGAACTAAATCACTGCAACATTTTTTCTAAGTAGCAGGAAAGTGCAACCAGATGCTCAATCACTGTATTTTATTTTCTCTTGAAATAAAGCAAATATATAGCTCAGAAATAATTTCAATTCATCCCTTGTTCAGGAAAGAATCGTAAAGAACGTGAACCTATTGAGTAAAGAATGTGAAGGTATTGAGCAGAGAGAGAGAGCTAGCAGAGCCTCTGCTGAAGGACACAGCTGGCACCATAGATCTGTTCAGTGGGGTGGAAACTCTTGAGTCGGTTTTATTTGCTCACTTCGCTCCACTCTGTCGACTTCTTACTGTAACATGAATGTCATTGCATGTAAACCTAATATTAGCACCACCTTTTCCTTTGCTGTTTGCCTCATGGCACCACATAAACAGGGCATTAAAATGGCCAGGACAGCCTTAGAAAAGAGATTCTCTCTATTTATCAAACACCGTAGAACCAGGCTACAGGCTCATAAAATTAAGGTCATAGCAGTTATTTGTAAGTTTTGCTGCATAGCTAACATAAGCATTACCAGTTCATTACTTACCAGTCTGGAAGGAAGTGATTTCAGCATCAAACTTCATTCCTTTTCTCACCAAGAGCTGTCTCAAGCAACTCCTGTGAGTTAGCATGCCTACGAACCAGCCCTGGCCCACATCATCACTTTCTCATTGTTGCCTCCTGTCTGCCCTAAATATGAAATACCTTCAGATTATAGTATTACCAAGAGAGCCTGACCTTAAACCATAAAGATTTCTACTGATGTTGTTCTTTCATCTTTGTTCACTCCTACAGAGAGGAATCATTTCTTGAAGCTAGCGCACAAATACACATTACCCAGTGGCTCTCCTCTTACTGACCATATGTGTTAAACATGTGCTATACTCCTTATTTGATGTGTGAAGGGTGGCTTTGTCAGAAATGAACTGTGAAAGTTTCTCAACTTCAAAAACCATTTCCCAGTCTGAAGAGTAGAAGACAACTTTTGCCTTTGCCAAACTCTTAGTGTGATTTATCTGCTTTGCACCAACAGCAAAATTCATCAGTAGATACTGGAAGCAATTACCAACGTCAGTGTCTGACGATGTGTGGGTCTAAGATGCTCTTCTGCCGACCACCTCCGTCTCAATACTGCCTCTTTATCGGAAACTGCAGACACAGAAATGAAAAAACCCCATGTCATCAAATCTCTCTGAAATACTTGAACTGGGGCAATTGAATAATTACACTCTTCCACACTGTAATTTTAGTTAAGAACAACCTAAAATCCGCAAACAGGGAGGCATAGAGAGACAGACAGATAAATAATTTACTATTTTTTCCAATCTGTTTTGTTTGATTTTAAAAAATACTTTATTAATTTAAGATTGTTCATCAACTATTTGATTAATAAACTAATCTTTGAGACTTGTGTTGTGCTTGTGTTTATAACCAACCTTCCAGGTCATCCTGAAGGATGTGGATTCCTTACTCTATGTGGACACAGACGTCCTGTTCCTTAGGCCCATGGATGACATATGGAGCCTCCTGAAGTCCTTCAACAGCACCCAGCTTGCGGCTATGGCTCCCGAGCATGAGGTCCCCAAGATTGGCTGGTATAGCCGGTTTGCACGTCACCCTTTCTACGGGGTCACAGGGGTCAACTCTGGAGTGATGCTGATGAATCTCACAAGAATCCGCAGCACATTGTTCAAGGTAAGGTCAAATCTTCATTGTCATATTTCTTGACACTCTGAGAAGTTGAAAGCTAAAGTGAGCTGTGGCGTCTCTTTTGCATTCTGAAAGGTTTGTTTGAGTTGAAGTCACAGGCTGAGCACTCTGAGTGGGCTGTGATTGAAGCTCTCTGATTACCATGCTTGCATCACAGACTTCTGCCCTCAGAACTCAATTTAGCAGCTCTCCACTTCTTAATACCACCAGCAGATTGGAAATGGAAGCTGGAATGTAAATGTGCTCCTCCTTTGAAGAAGAAAAAATGGCTGCTTGAGCTGTTTGTGTGTGTGTGAGTTTCTGAACATTGCTGTTGGTATTTCAGAACAGTATGATCTCCAAAGGCCTGTCGTGGGAGGATCTTCTACATCCACTCTATCAGAAATACAAGAACCACATCACCTGGGGAGACCAGGACCTCCTCAACATTATCTTCCATTACAATCCAGGTACAGCCACTTTTTAGTAGTGTTTTCATATCATCTACAGTTATCATAGGACATATTATAATCACACTGAAAACACATTATGTAATAGCATAACAAATGCATAGAGAAAGGCATAACCAATACTTTACTGTGTATATAAATGTAATTCAAAATACTGGTTAACTCACTAGCTGTGCAAGTCTACGGTGAATGTTGATCACTAAACACATGAGGATGTGGCTATAGGCAACAGCAGACTTGAGCAGCCTGGGTTCCAGCTGCAGCAGCCAGATGTGGGCATTAAGGGCTCAGAGCCATCAGTGGAGCTGGCATCGCTGGTGTTTGCTTGACAACACAGCAGAGTGGAGTGTTTGTTTTACATGTTGAGGCTCTCTCCAGGGGGATACACACATTAGTCCATAAGCATCATTCTGATGTGTTTTTTCTTTCTACCACAACCAAGGGAAAATATCTGAAGACTTCAACATCTCTTCAGATCAGGATTCAAATAAATGTAAAAGAAATCAAATGGAGCTGGTTTCTTAAATCATGTTCCACACTAGTTCATCAGCTCATCAAACTGTATCATACAATATACTGTTATAATGTTTTTAAATTAACTGAGAAATCAAATCAACCACACATGTGCATCCATGCTATTGTTAAATTAAATGTTCACACATAACAGCATGTTCACATTCCCATCTCCCAGCTGCAGTACAGTCACCAGCAGCACCTGAGCTGCTGCACTACAGCAGCTGGAGATTGATTTCTTTGTTCAAGGGCAGTATAAACAGTTTACAGTGTTTATAGAGGTCCTGCTCATTGTCTTTGTTTGGTGGAGGTACGTAAAGAGATTGGTGAAACAACATTTGCACTGGCAGACTATAATGTAGATATCATATAGAATGATGCAGTTTCCTAACTCCATAACTCTTAAATCCTCCATTCACTTTATTTTTTTCCTTTTACATTGTTCTCATTTTTAATGTGTGGAACACAAACTGCTGGAACAGCACTGCAGAAAGATGTGTTGTTCCACTTTGTTTTGTTCCATCCACTGTACACCCTTTCCTGTGAGTGTCACTCTCATTGAAGACTCATTTATCACTGAATCATCTTGTACAGTATATATTAAAAATCCCATCAGTCTTATGAGCATACAGTGAGGAAAATAATTATTCGATCCCCTGCTGATTTTGTAAGTTTGCTCCCCCACAAAGAAATGGACGTCTGTAGTTTTTATGGTAAGTTTATTTAACAGAAAGAGACAGAATATCAACAAAACATCCAGAAATAATATCATCATAAAGGTTATAAATTAATTTACATTTAATCAAGTGAAAGAAGGGCAAAAATCAGCAGGGGATCAAATACTTATTTTACCCACTGTATATGTGTGTTTGTGGCAAGTCAGACAGTCTGTGAAACTGGACCTATTGTAGTATTTACACAACGTGAAGTACTTTGATTTGACTAAATAGGGTGGTACTGGAAAATAGTACATCTATCCATATTAAAGCATCCATTGTGGGACAGCACATCCTCCCACTGCTGGCTGTGTAGTGGCCATAGATTCTGCTATTTCAGGCTTCATATTTTATGTTCTCCCCAGTCATTTGTTTTCCATAGAATCATCATATCATACACATGCAGTCTAGTGTGGATGGTAGTACTAGGTGAAATGGAGGTTCTCTTTAAATATGTGTAGGTTTTTTTTTCACGCAAACCCCTGTTTCATGTGGAGACAACGTTTTTATCCAGACTCTTCTCTCTGAACTGGAGAATTGCTTTTATCACACTCTATTAACCACTGTCCTCAATTTGTCCTCCTGAAGTGCATGAGTCATGATGTGTGTTGTCCTTTTTCCAGAGAGCCTCTTCATCTTTCCCTGCCAGTGGAATTACAGGCCTGATCACTGTATGTATGGGAGTAACTGTAAAACGGCTGAAGAGGAGGGCGTGTCTATCCTTCATGGCAACCGTGGAGTGTATCATGACGACAAGCAGCCAGCCTTTAAAGTAGTATATGATGCAATACGTGATGTGAGTACTCCAGGGGGATACCCTGTTCTACCTGCCACAATGTGGTGGTGGTGTGGTGTGGTGTGATGTGCATAGCGCCCTCTGTTGAAATCCCACACCCAGTGCACTGTAGATGTTGGTGTACATACATCAATGAACACAGCCTCAGTGATTCAGGTCCATGTTGACGTGACGTGACATCATAATCTGCAAAAACATTTAATATTAATACAGTTTGAATTCTTAATAAGTCTTTACTACATGTATTATTTGAGTCAAACGTATGTATGTAAGCAGCAAAGAAAGACATTTCCTAAAATGTTGAACTGTTCCTTTAAATACATCACTTAGCAAAAAGAGCAGCTTTGAATATTTTCTCTCATGCTAGTTGCATTACACAATCTAGGTCAGTTTTTAAATTTAGAATTTGTTTTCTCCGGCAGCAGAGTGAGTCCCCCCTGCACTGTTGAGATAAGCCTCTTAAAGATGAGCTGTGTCGTAATTTATGATTAATAGAGAACCCACCCTACCCTAACCCGAACCCTGCAGACGAATTTGTATATACCATTGAGTCTGTGATAGCTTTGGGACCAGAACTGATGCGCAGTAATGTCTCTGTGTCTGCAGTTTCCCTTTGAGGACAACATGTTCCAGTCACTCTTCTACCCCATCCAGACCAAGTTCCTGGACACAGTCAACACCCTGTGTGGCCGGATTCCTCAAGTCTTTCTCAAGCAGATAGAAAAGACCATGAAGAAGATGTTTGAAGAGAAAGTGGTCCGACACGCCAAACCGCACAAATAACTGATGGAGGAAGAGGACTCTCTCTGTCTGACAACACCAAGGACCGTCTTGCTGTGCACAGTGTGTCAAATCAGCATCTTCCAGATAGAGCTGGTGGCTCGGCAATTGTAGTCTGTTCACTACATGACGCTTATGATCCTCAAGTGATGGTATAAGTAACAAGCCTATGTATACAGAGAAGCATACAGTGCTGGTCAGTGGTGCCATAGAGTAGGTTTGCCTACTTGCCATCTTAAAACTTTCACATCCCCTCATGTAGGTGGTGATGAAATGTATGAGAATGTTGGAAAACTACATGGAAAAAAGACTGCATGGACCCTTTTTTGTCAAGAATTATTAAAGTATCAACTCTTCATCTCAAGTGTAAAAGCAAAATTGAAGACCACCCATGCTTTTAACAAAAATATGTACTTCATCTTTCCTCATGGACACGGTGTTCACTAAACGAAGCTTCATAAACCACTCCTTTAAAATCATGTGAATGTTTTATCAGCAAATAACTTGAAATGTGAGCCTGAGTGAGTGAGAAGAGTTGTGAGTTATTGGTCTGTTCTACAGTTGCCAAATGCCACTGACAGTATTAAATACAGTACAACAGAGGAAATACGGATGTCTATGTTACACACCAAATGTTAAAATGCACTTTCAGAATGATAGTAGGACTGGATAGGTATTTGTACACATGTCCACATAAGATGCTACACTGAGTAAAACATCACCAAAAGTGCTAGTGTTTTTTTTTTAAAGTGACACACTACATACTACAGCTGATTATGTGCCATATAAATGTTCATGTCATTCAATGTTTACTATTGAGTGTTCTAGGCATGTGTGTTTGAGAGGGTATCTTAGTTTGTAATATAATGTATGTTATGTTGTGAGCAAATGAATTGAATGTTTTAGCAACATTACTTTAAATGTGGTTTGATTGTCAAAATTGATCAAATCATTCAAACTGGAAACTGAAATGGCTGTACAGTCATTGTGTGTTTCTAAATAAAACAATGCAATGTACAGAGTCTGATTGAGCCTTATTTGAAAGTACAATTGGACGCCACTGCATACGCACTTTGTAGGAATGGTAACTTGTGAAATGTATTTCTCTGAAATGGCAACTGTAGTGTGGTACAAAGTCCTCTAGGTCTATTAATTTAGGATTTCAAACAGTGTAGTCTGTTAAAACCAGTTTCAGTTCTTTCATCCATAAAATTACCTTTAGTAGTAATTTTTACACAGATAAAGAGAAATGGGATTAGTGTAGGCTGCAGTGGACAAAACAAGAAAAGTCTGATGTGTGGACTTGATGTGTGTGTATTTTATTGTGTCATTGCATATTTACAGGATTAAGCTTAAAAACTGTTTATATATAAAAAACTTAATTCACACTCATTTTCCTGCAATAAATTTTATGTAGAATTTTAATATTACAATTATCTATTTATTGTTATATTATTTCATTCATTTAATTTTATCTTATTACAATATTTCTTCTATAGCTCTTCTTGTCTATTTTAGAGGCAAGTACTACATTCATTTGGTCAAGTGTGTAGCTCTTCCTAGTGCAGAGCCTTGTCTGTTCCTAAACAGGCAGTGACCTCACGGCGCCATATTAAAATACTCCCTCCTCTTTGCCTGTGAGATCGTAGCTTAGCTGCAGCAGCTAGCCGCCAGTGCACTTTTTACATCCACAGGACTGACAGAGGGCAACGACGTGATGGAAATTGACTCGCTTCAAGAGGCGCTCAGAGGTTACTTCAGTTTATTTCGATAGCTTTTGTGTTTACTAAGACCACGTGTTATTCGCGTGCTTCCGTAACAGTTATACAGTAAAAATAAACGGATTGTATCTGACAGGCTAATGTCGCTAGCTAGTTAGTTAGCTAACGTAAGCTAAAGCTAACATTACAAGCGGTTACACGGAAATGGTTAGCTGTTCAATACGTTAGCCAGGCAAAGGAAGCAGACTTAAATGATGTTTTTCCTCGTTCCTTTTTTTCTAATGTGTACGCATTCCCTCGGTATTGACAGTTTTCTGATTCATATCTTTGGTTGAGAATGAGATTAAGCAACTGGTTACGGTCACCGGCTATTGGCAGGCTGTTTGCCGGGTGTGCTATTGCGGCTAATTTAACATGCTACACAGTGTGCTAAACCGACGCTAGGTCTAATTAGCCAGCAGGCAACCTAGCTCAATATTTAGCAACACTAGCCCGCTGTGTTATGTAAATAGCTAACGTTGCTGACACAATGTGGTTGACTTCAGTTTAAGACTGGTCAGAGACCTGCTAACAAGCTTTGCTCAGTCGGCTAAAGCACATATCCACTACAGGTACTCAAACACCCCAGTTATTAGAACAGTAAACTGGTTAAGCTATATCAAAATCAAAGCCTGTTGATCCCTTATGTGGCTATAACTTAATTCCCTCCGTGTTTCTTTTTTTTCCTCTTTTCAGATTTTGATAAGAAAGCAAAGAAGGAGGCATGTCCTCTACTGGAACAGTTTCTATGTCATATTGCCAAGACTGGAGAGACCATGTAAGTGAAAATTGCAGGCCTAGAAAATGCCCCCCTCCTTTCTACTACCACTGTTACTTCTGTTCTTACTACTACAACAAAACATACACACACACAGACAAGCACGTTGTATTTCTTTTTTTTTTTTAAGGATTTTTAAATTTATGATAAATGAATTAATATATGTATGTGTGTCTTTCTAATTGAGCACTTTGAGTATTTCTATGAAACTTATTTTAATGTTTAATTATGATGCCTATGGAACCTTATTTTCAGGTCTCATTTTTTACATTACAGTAGCTTATGCTGTTGTTTGATTTGATATGAGTTGAGTCTGGTGTGTTTATTTCCTCCTAGGGTTCAGTGGTCTCAATTTAAGAACTACTTCCTGTTTAAATTGGAGAAGGTGATGGATGACTTCAGAGCCTCAGCACCTGAGCAAAGAGGTCCCGCAAATCCCAACGTGGAGTCAATTCCATTTGAAGATATGAAGGAGAGAATTCTCAAGATTGTGAAAGGATATAACGGGTAGGTGTTTAGATGAAATGAGTGTGCTTCTGTATGACAGTGACAGGCTGACTGAAAGGATTGAGAAGTCAGGACAAAGCATGACTTTTCTCCACAGACACCTTTGCTCTATAATACAGTGATCATGGAGTTTTCCTAATGTGTCATCACCACAAAAGTCTACATTATTGCTGCTGTGTCATTTAGACAACTTTTGAGGCCTATCCTTGTGTCTTTACTAGTGCACAAGCTCTGCCCACATTGATTATATCCTTTAAATCGATAGTTTTATTTATGTAAGGCATACCTATGTCATACAACTAATCTAGATTCTAAAAGATGTCAAATCAGTTTTGATCAATGCTTCATTAGCGCCATCTCACCATCACACACCCCCACCATTAGAGTGTATAATAGATGGCCAGACTGTTGTAAGTTACTGACAGTCATGGGCAATTGTAGAGTGTACCACAGAGGGAGGACAAGAGCCCAGTGTTTCCCCTTCAAATGTTTTTTTGCAGTGGCTGGTCAGTCTGCACACTACAACCCCATTACTCAGTCACTTACTCACTGCCTGGTCCACTAAAGCAGCTACACTAGTCTAACTTTGAAGAATGAGAAGATACGGTAGGACTTGTTGTAGTCATCGATAACTCGAAACAATTCCAAGGTAACGTCAAGTGTTGTCATGCTCACACAGTTGGCAAGTAAAATAATTTGTGACCCGTTGATATTAATGGGCAAATGTAATATTAGCATTAATTCTCATAATCTAGCGGTGGCAGTGCACAGCCACTGAATGATTGTAGGGAATGAATGAAGCCAGAGAACTTCAAGGAAAGTGAAGCATGAGGAAAAAATAAACAATAAAAAGAAGTAACTGAAAGCATCTGCTTAGCTAAACTCAACTATTTATGTGACAAAATGGATCGATTTTTCCACTTTTTTCATTGTATCTACAGTGGACAAAGAGGCAGTGTGTGCGATGAGCAGAAAACAGGAATTTAGATGAACATTTATTCCTTTGTGCAGTGCATCCACACATCAACCACCTTTGCACATGAGACACTTGATGCTGTACAACAGTGAAGGGCACAATCCAAGTGTCTTTCCCACTTTCAGGCAACCACAGTTGTCATTTTGTTTTCCAGCACCACCTTCTTTAAATACACATCTGAACTCAGTGGTACAGTATTTTGTTGATATCTTAAGGATGCATTATCAAGAGAGCAATATGCAACTACACAGGCTAGTGCACACTACTCAGACACACTTCTCAGGCACTTGAGCTGTTTGGTGGAACGCAGGAATACAGCCCACAGAAGGTCGGGGCATTTCTTGTGGTGTATTGTGTGTTGCACAATGTTGAAAGAAATCCATGGTTCATAGAGTTCTGCCAAAAAGTCCTTTCTTACTGACCAGTGAATCAAGATTTAGTCACACGTGAGCCCTTTTTTGCTCCCCAGGGTTATGTAGGAGACAACAACTTCATATAGGATTTACACATAAATTCGAGGCACTGATATGAAGAGGGAAATGTAGTGAAGATAGTGTTTGCTCTCTGACACCAGCTGCTTTTATGTTCCCTGAGGGGGAAAATCCTCAGTGAATGCCATTTTCAGCTTTTATACTCACTGACACTCCTATTGTGTGGCCTATGCATAGTCAGATAGACAAGGCCCTTGGCCTGTATCCAAAATCACTCTCAATTTACTCTGTAGTAAATAATCAACATACAAAATAAATCAGAAAGTGCATGTGAGCAAACTGTTGCTGTTACTGTAGGTCCTATCATTTACTGTTGACCACAGGCGGTTTTTTAATTGAAGATTGGCTGAATGACATGTTTTCTACTTGCTCCTGTATATTGACTCTGCTGCACTTCTCTACCTAGAATCCCTTTTACGATCCAGCGCCTGTGCGAGCTGCTCACGGAACCTAAGAGGAACTACACAGGAACAGATAAGTTTCTTCGGGGGGTGGAGAAGGTAAGTCCAAACAGTGCAAATGATGTTTATTCCTCTTGATGTGTCACCAGCCTTACAATTCATGTCACTCATTTTGGGAATCCTTGTTTCCTTATAGAATGTAATGGTGGTAAGCTGTGTACATCCAACCTCAGAGTAAGTGTCATATCCAAATGAAGCAGTTTTAAGTGAACATATCATAAACTCAATATGGATTTTGGGGAGCTATTATTTCCACTGGATTAAAAATTCTGTTCTTTTTCTGAACATTTCTACAGGAAAAATGGATGCAGTGCCGTCAATAGAATGAATGGAGTTATGCTTCCTGGGAACACATCTGCTTTTACAGAGAGGTTGTGTTGAGGACCAATTTTGGTTCTTGATTTATAAAAATCATATGTTTTAAATGACATTGATTGATTGATGATAGTTTTATTTAAAAAAAAAAAAAAGCTTTTTGCAATCCTGTATTTGTCTTGGCTTTCTATTAGGAAAGTGAACGGTCCAGGAACTCCCCGGCCGCTGAATCGACCAAAGGTATCTCTGGCCAACTCACTAGCAGCTAATGGTCTGCCAGACAGCACAGACAACAAAGACCTCAACACAGAGCAGGAGGGCGACAAAGACGCCAGGTTTGTTAAGCTGCAACTCATAAGCAAATCTGTTTTTTTGTGTCAACATAAATTAAGCTTTTGGAGTCTCATCCCTGTCTGCTGTTCCTTTGTTTGTCAGTGAGGTTTCCGCGTCGGGAGGCTCCCCCGGGAGCGCATTGAAGAACAAACACCCAGACGCAGAGGAGGACATGGAAGCTGAGCAGCAGGAGGTGAAAAGACTTAAGTTCAGCAAGGATGAGGAGGAAGACGAAGATGAGGAGGATGAAGAGGAAGAGCAGGATGTGGACACACTGAGGCCTTCACATGCCACCTGTCTCTCAAAAGAGGCCGAGGCCATGGTCCAAGAAGACGAAGAAGAGGAGAAGGTAGCATATTGCAAGGAGAATGAAGCTTCCAGCAGTGCTACTGCCGCTGAAGACCAAGGCAGGTTTTCTTTTTTATTTCTTGTTAAACATATATTAAGCAGAAATATATATATTTTTTATTTGACAATTCGATTTGGAAAGGTCTGATTCGACTATCAACCTTGTCGAATCACTGCAAGATGTGGTTATGAAAAAAAGATTGTACATCTTATTTTACATAGAATTTCCTTTTTTTCTTATAATATAGCTTAGCCTATTTTTGATACGAACAGCACGGTGAGTGCTGAAGCACTGGCGCACCCGTCTCTTTGTCTCTCTCTCTCTCTCACTGATGTCATTTCCCTTCAATGGAGGGAAAATTAAATTTAGGCCAAGATTAAACGAAGTGGCGTTTTTTGGTCTATGGATTGCGCAGCACCTGGAAGAATTAAATGTGTTTATTTGGTGTTTTAGCTCTTTCCTCCAGAGCGGAAAAAGACGCAAATGAGATCATGAATCAGTGAGGGGAAAAAAAAAACCAAACAATAATGTTTCGGCGATTAGTCGACTAATGGCAAAATCTGACAAATCAGATTCAACCATGAAAATCCTTAGTTGAGGACACCCCTAATATTAATATTTAATTTTATGTACGAAGCCTATATATTTATATATACACTTATTGTGTCTGTGAGGTGATGCTGACCTATCATTGCAGGTGTGTGCAAAAGTGAAGTACTAATGGAAGCCTTAGAAAACCAGGTCAGATTCATAGAGTACAGGTAGATTTGTACAAGACGAGACAAGATTTGCATGTGTGTTTGCTTCCTAATTGAAAAAAAAAAGGCAAACATACTAGTTATTCATCTGTTTATAAAGATCAGAGTAAATACTCAGTCTGAAAAGCCCTTTAATGTTTAATGTTTCTGTTACTGTTTTTCCACAGAGCCAACAAGCAGCACACAGGCTGAGGTGTGTGCAGGCTCAGGTTCGAACGCAGAGCAGGCTGAGCGGGAGGTGCCATGCGGCTCCCAGGAGGAGGGCAGTGACATGGATCAGACGGAGCAGCAGGCACCTGCAGGCGTTGTGGAGAGTCCAGAGACCAGCAGGGACAGTGAGGAGAGCAACAGTGACCCAGTCAGCAGCAGCAGTAGCAGCAGTGGTAGCAGCTGTAGCATAGAGGATAGTGCAGAAGCGGCCAGAGAAGACATAGCTCTCGCTCCCTCCAGCAGTACGACTGAAGCTCCTACAGAGGGCGCCATGGAAAGTGCCATCTTGAACACTGGGACCACTGAGGAGCCTATGGAGCAAGACTAGTTTGAAGGCCTCCCTGCAGCCACGTGTGACCATAAACCAGCTCGTCCTTGATTCCAGCTTGACTGTCACTGGGAATGAGGATAACTGCACCTCGAACACAAGACGAACGCCTCGTCCCGCTTTTGGACACTCCTCCAAAATGGCTACCTGGCATTGATGTGGGCATAAAAATAAATTTTCATTTAAAGTTAGTTTTTTTTTCTTTTTAACTGGAATATTTTATTGATTCTGTATTTTTAAGTTTCTCCCTAAAAGGGGGTTGATACAGCAGCCTTGAGTTTGTTTGCAGTTTTTTTTTTTCCTCCACGGTCTATGGGGTTGTTTGAGTGCTGTGGTGGTCAGGTTCTTTTCTTATGCCACTCTCTCCAACTTTTCGGACATTGTGACAGGATCGGTGGTCTAGGTTTTGTACCCTTTAAGCCCAGTGGACCACACTACCAGGGTCAGAGCAGAGCCATACCAGCCCTCATTTGTTAATGAGGTTGTTCAAATACGAGCTAACTACCACCATTTCTGTTCCTGACAGGAGCTCATGTAAAATATTCTTTAGTCAAGCAATGACCATTACACCCCAACACTGCTGTGTTGTAACCCCACCAGGCTGTTGATTAACACGCATTGTTTTCAAAATTTACATCGCCATCCCTGTGACATGGGAGGTTATTTCGTTCCATTGTGTCTTTATATTATTTTAGCCATATTTTTGCAAAGATACACTACCAATCCCACTGAACAATACTATGACATGCTACCTTGTAGAGGCGTCCTCTGTAAAATGATATATTTTGGATGCATAAAACCACCATAATTTATATGATCATTTCAATTCAATGAGTTATTTTGGAGTATGTTTTTTTTTTGTTCTGTCTGCCAGTTGTAGTTTCCAAAACCAGCTGTAAGTACAAAGATGACCTCTGCTTTCTTTGTATCGTGATGTCACCATGTTGTTTCACCGACCGATATCCAGAGCAGTTTCTGGTTCCAGTTCTACACCTGTTTCTGCAGCTGTACTTTTTGATATTTAGAATTTTAAATTTCTGTAAAGTAGATTTTTGTAGATTGTAATACAGTATGTGTTCACTGCCTTTGTGAAACCATATATAATTGTATAATTTCTGTGTATACTCTGAATGCTTTTGCTTTCAATGCGGTATTCAGAATCAGCAATAAATGTTAACATTTTTATGCGTGATGGTCTTGCTTACTCGCACAGAGCATCTCACCCACTCTTCTCACCGTGTGCATTACCAATGGCCTCAAATTTGATGGATTATACTGGTTCCTGCTGGATGCAGTGCTTCTACACAGTGCTCCAGCAGACCAGATTTATAGCAGACACTTTGACTTGTAGTAGGAAAGCACAGGTGTAATTAATAATTTTGGTTGTGGTTGCACCCAATCTATGCTGGCTGGAACAGGAACTGGCACCATTCACAGAGCAGACCCATTAATGTTGTCGGTAACACTCGTCTTTTCCTGCCATGAAAATGTCATTTCAGAGTTTGTTCCAAGTTTTACAACGATCTTTTTCCTTTGGAACCACATCATTAATGAGGAAATGTGAGAGAGAGATGGATGGAAAATGTTCGCCAGACCACAGAAAGACGGAAGAGCATTAAGACAAAAAGAAAAACCTGGGAACCAGAGAGGAGGGTGTTCCTCCAAAACCACGGACAACCTTTAAACTGACACTGCCATGGGTGCAAAACTGCCTTGACAGGAACCAGGCAGATGTAGCAGTTCTGCAAGAACTCAAAACTGAAAATCCGAAACGGCTCGTGTCTGCAGGAGAATGCGGTGAAAGACCTCATGGAAAAAGTCGGAGCTGAACCACCACCTGAGCATCCACAGGTGAGATCATGCGTTGAACTGCCTCACCTGGAAACGCAGAGAGGACAAGGCTCAAGTCTTTTTCCTCTCTCTCCCTGTTCCCTTTCTCTCTCTCCCTCCCTCTTTTACAGAGAAGCTACATTGAAAGCAGAATTTGGCCATTGATTTTAAAAATTCTTATCTTGTAATGACATTGTATGAAAAAAAAAAACATCCTTTTCTCCCGTTCTACTTGACTTGGCTTTCTGTTAGGAAAGCGGACAGACAGGCTGAAGGTGTGTAAACACAGCAGGAAATTCTGCAAAGTCACTTTTCCAGTTTGAACACACTGCAGAGTTAAAACCTGGTGCACCAGTATTTTAGGGTTCTGACACTACACCTTTTACCATCTTGTGGATTCACAGATTGGTGCCAAGATCAAAAGAGTTTGATCACAGACTTTTTCACTGGTCATGGCAGGAAGCACACAGGTATTAGTGACAGCTGCAATAACCCTGTGGGCCACACTGTGCTAAAATGGCTCAATAGCGCCCTCCTGACTATTGTTGTCTTCTCTCTCCCTTCTCTCTTTCACGCCACGCTATGTACTGTAGTCAACATGCACAATGCAGAGACCCCGGCAGCCGCAAAGCATTAATGCAATGCAGCCACTTGAATCTTATTGGTAACACCTGTATGTTTGTCAGGCTATTTCCCATATTAACCATTCTATTCTGTTAAATATTCCTGTCAGCTCTCCACAAGCAGGAACTGGTGTTACAAAAAAATCCCATATGCATGGTGGATACTAGCTGCTCTCTGATGCTTTATCTGTGTAAAGAGAAAAGACAATGTTTTGCTTAGATCTTCTTGCAGCATCTTTATTATTGCAAGTGATGAGCCCACCAGCAGCACTGCCTCAGTCACTGACAGAGGACAAAGGAAAGATGTGAAAAATAATGAAGGCAGGTCTGTTTGAGCAGAGGGCAGCGTGAAAATATGTCGTATGGTTTTGGTCGCATTCAAAAGGGGAGCTCATTAATTTAAGATGACTTTAGGTGTCTCTTTGTACATCAAAGCTCAGAGAGCAGTTCCTGTTGGTCAGTTTACAACACCATCTGTCACTGCTGTTGTCATACTGCTGAAATTTGCCCAGGCTCTCAGAGGAAATAAGAAGCGGACCCCATTAATCCACGTGGTAGTGTTTAAAGGCTTTGAAGACTTGTCTCCAGGGAAACAAATGCCAGGTCGGGAGGGATATTAAAAGCAGCTTGACACCAAATGATTTCTAATCTGACACCTGCTTTATGAGCAGCAGATGATATGGACAGAGGAGGAGGAGGAGGAAGGCCACTTCAAGCTTTCACTGCCTTTTTTTTTTTGTACTACAGAAATGTGTTCTTGACTCTTCACATTTCTTCTAAAGGCAGTTTATACTATAACACAGTTTCTCCTAAAGTTCATGTGTCATTACTGCACTCATTTTCCTCTTTCTGCAGCCTAAGGGGAGTGAGGACTGTATTAGTGGGGGATAAAATTTGAGAAAGATAAACAGCAGGCTGCTGTCAGAGCTGCATGAGAAAATCTGCCTCTGGCTTTCTTGTAAAAAAAAAAAAAAAAAAAAAAAAATCAAATAAAATTTCAACAGCTCAAAAAAAGACACCACACTGCTGGGATATATCATCAAATCACAGGAGTACTTGTTGTTGGTGTTTTTAAACACATTTCTTTAAAAAAAAAAATGAGCACATGCTCTAAGTTGCACTCGACATTATGTATCCTACAAATGTTATTGGCAGGTTTGGAGTTATAGTAGTAAATGTAGCACAGCTGGAGTGACAGCTGCAATGAGTGAAGTGAAGTCTTTGATCAAACTTGTAAAATAACTATGAAATTAAACTCTCTTTCATTTCTCTTCGCAACTGCCCCCATGGAGCCCGCTACACTGGACCCCTAGGGGTGCCTCTGGACTGTCACTTAAATCCTACAAGGCCGCTGGATCAAGTTCTCCTTGAGTTTCATGCATCGCCACCTGCCTCAAGAGAAGAACTTTTTAATGGAAGTGTGGTCAGCAGCAGCGCATAACAAATCACACTAATTGTCTTGAGTCATCATGTTACAAGGAGGCACTTGAGCGTTGGACACACTCTGTGACTCTGATGGGATTAAAAGAAGAAATATATCAAGTCTTAAGAAAGTCATTAAACACAGGAGCTGCTCTTGAAGTGCATCACTTGTGAGATTTGAAACTATTATGTGGTTCAACAGGATTGAAAAAGTTCACAGTTCACCACCAGTCATGTCCTCTCTTGACACACGCAATCTCCGTGTCATCCAATAGAGGGTACTGTTTAGTTTCCAAGCACGAGCAAACATGCTTAGAGCCTGCCCTGAAATCAGGATGCAGGCCGAGTCCTGCTGCTCCTGCCACTGAATCCAGACTGTGACACATTCTGCACGCTTTCTTATGCACTGCCTTGAACGGCCTTCACACACACACACACACACACACACACACACACACACACACACACACCTCACACAGGAATCATGACCTCCTTCCATCCCCATCCAGCGCTGTCCGCAGGATGAACCCTCCCTGGTTTAATTGTGTATCTCTGGGAGGGGGACGTTCAGAGCAAGCTGCCCGTGCATGCTTGTGAAATGAGTATGAGATGAGATGACTTGGCCATCTTTTTTTTTTTTCTTTCTCCTCCAAGTGCCAGTGAGAACGTTGAGTGTGTGATACTGCTGCTCGGTTTAACCTGCGACACATTTGTCACGCCTCTTCAAAAACCACAGACATGAGATCGACTCCCACGCGTCTCGTTTCTCACAGGAGGAGGGAAAAAAAAAAAGATGCTTTTATCAGCATGATCTAGAAAAATGCTGCTTGTAAATACCAGCTTTGAATCTTGTGGTGAATTCCAAGGCAGT